>JASANC010004526.1:0-11757 GCA_030248135.1 Theristus sp. LFF4_11
TATAACGCTACAATACCAAAATCAGCAAACCAATCCGCATCAAAGGTCTAAATTCAAGTAGTACCAATCCAATAAGTCAGCGATATATTTTGCAAGACAGGATCTCGAGCCAATAATCCCATTCCAAAAAACAGCTCCGCCCACGTACACTCTGCGCAAGTTCGCCGTCACTGATGGCGACACGCCGATGTCATTCAGCCAGCTCTCGTGGTCGTCCGAGTCCGCCGAAACGTTCGCTTGATCGTCGTTTTCTTCACCGCCGTCTTCCCCAACTTCGTCGCTTTTGTTGCCCGTCTCGTCACTAGCGCTGTTTTCGGTGCTCTTGTTGTTGCTAAAACTTTCAGCAAAATTATTATTTTTTTTGAAACAGAGTTTCAAGACTGTAAATTGACTTGCAAACAAACTTGCAATTGCAATTTGCAAAACATATTCGAGAACTGATCAGCCTGCCAATACTAATGTACGGTATACCACACTGGCTCATCAATATCAGTTACCGGTATATGATACAGAAAATTGCAAATAATTTTTGAATTTTATTTAAAAAAATTAATTTTGAAAAAAACCTGAACCGGTTTTATTTTTGCGGTACCGTTTGAAACGACATATATGATACCTGTTGGTTTGCAAAAATCCCACCGAAGAAGAGACAGAAAAAACAACTGTCTTTAGTTTTGTTATTTACCGTCCGTGTTTTGCTCACATTATCAAATAATAAATGGAATGTTTTTTATTTGAAATACATATCCCAAAATTACCCCCTTCTCCCAACCCCAATTTCTCTTGATGCTGATGTTGTTTGCCCTCAAATAAAAACGGTAAAAACCATGCAATACAGTTACAGCACACGCACATATTGTTTTGGTAATCAAATCAATAACATTTTTATTTTTTGAATATCAAAACTCACGCTCGACTGCTTTGCTGAGCCTCCAGTTGCACCATGTACAACCAGGCAGAAAAACACGTTATTTTAATGATTTGTTATTGTTTCTTTGCATAATCAAATAAAAATCCAAAAACAGTGTTCCATTTGAAATTACAAAACACAGTCACCCCTCATGAAAAAAATCGTTGTAAAGTTGTTAAACATCAACCCATACATGTACTTTTGACATATGCGAACAGTGAGACACAAATGTGAAAATGCGGCTCATTATTACACACTAGCGGGTAAGAAATGTTTGCGATTTTGTTAAGAGCGAGGTGCAGACGCGGAAAATTTTTGTGCGGGCTACGCACATTGGTACCCCACGCCACGCTACGCTCATGAGAATAAAACCGTTGTAAAGTTGTTGTCAACGCATACATGTACATACACATAGGGTTAGGGGAAAAAAATCCGGATTTTTTTTTAAATTAAAAAAAAAATTTAAAAAAAAATTTTTTTTACAAGTTAGGTTTGTTCGAAGCGTCTCGTCGAGCTGAGTTCATCTAGACTATTTTCAGAACGATCCGGAAAACTATAAGAGCGAAAATCGTGTTTTATTGAAATTATGTCCATTTCATAGAGGGAAAGTTGCATTTTCAACAGTAAAACAGGACAATTTTCGACGTGTACTTGAATATTGAACCGTTCTTAGTTGTTCCTCTTTAGAAAATTACCAAAATTTGACTGTGTTCAAAAATTCCTGTTTGCTGTAGCTAAGTCGGCAACCCCTGTCGACCCGGTCGCCCCCCCCCCCCCAACACACTTACTTTCAGGTTCAACCAGCTATGCTATCTGCCACATGGCGAGAGCCCACTCTTCAAATCATCGTATCGAAAACACGTACCATGATTTCGCGATCACGTTGCGGGCAACTGACAGACGCAAGTTTAACACGTTAGTTTAGCTCAGCACGCAAGTTTTAACATGTGGCCATGTTATCGGGTATCTGAAAAACGGTCGTGTGATGTGGTATTAACCAACATCTCCGCTCCAATTGTTTAACAATATATCGCACAACTCCATTGTAGACCTATAACATACGCCAATCAACAAAATATCATGTTCATCTCATGGCCTACCGACTGAAAAAACATGTTCTAAGTTGCAAGAAAACGATTTCTGAAACGATATTTCAATTCAGTTAAGTCATTTCAACGCTAAAAATTGACTCTAGAAGTCATCCAAATCGAAAAACATGGAGTACGTCGGTCAAAATGACCAAATAATGACATGTACCTAAGCACACAAAGAAGTTGGGAAGAAAATTTGGTTTGAACTTTCAAAAAATTATGCCATAAATCGAATTTTCAGAGCAAAGTAGAAGAAAAATTTTTCAAATTTTTTTTTTAAGTTTGAAAAAAAAATCCAAATTTTTTTTTAAAAAAACGAAAAAAAATAAAATAAAAATTTTTTTTTCAAAGCCCCTAACCCTACATACACATACACGCGACCAGTGACACACAAGCGTGAAAAAAACGGGTCATTATTACACATATTACATGTATAATTGACACCATCTAAAGTTGTGACACCATCTAAAGCCATCTAAGTGCCAAGTAAGTTGTTTTGCTTTTTTTCGAACATTAATGTTCATTCCTTTGTTGTTGTTGTTTGTTGCCGTGCTGCCGCTGGCCAGCGTTCCATCGGTAGACGCAGGGTCTTCGCGACCTGGGCTTTGACACGTCAAGTTAGTTAGTTTGCTTTTTTTCTGACATTAATGCGCATTCCTTTACCTTGTTGCAGCAGCAGTTTGATACCTGGCTTGGCGGAGGAAGTTGGGCGAGCGCAGTTTTATGAGCAATTGTTTCTGCACATTTCGGGACCCGCCGAAAAAGATGGAGGCTGCTTTTGGGTCTGTTTGACCCATACGTGATATGTAGTAAGAACTACGTAATATTAGCGCAGCTTCATAAGCTGCTGCGCTAATATTATTTGATGTATTTGAATTTTAAAATTTGTTTTTTCATTAAAAAATAGAAAAAAGTTTGTTGTTTTTGCTCGAGTATTGTTTTTCGGTGTTCTTTATATTTTGTTTTGTGGGTTTAATAAAATGTATGTATTGGTGATGTTCACAATAACGTGTTACCTAAAAACACGCTCACACGTTACATTACAGAGCAAAACAAGCATAATACAAGCACCGTGTTTACGTTGCCAGGTAATTGGAACTATTCAAATATGGAAGTACAAGGGCAAACAACAACAAGAAACGTTCTGTTGGGGGAAGGGGTACTTTTGGGATTTGTAATTCAAAATAAAAAACAATCCATTTATTATTTGATAATGTGAGCGAAACACGGACGGTAAATAACAAAACAAAAGACTATAAATTTTCTGTCTATCTGCATCCTGCGTGTGCCATCTTCGGTTTGATTTTTGCAAACCAACAAGGAAATGGGAAACAACAACAATGTCGCTTCAAACGGTATCACAAAATAAAGCGGTTCATGTTGCTTTTCAAAACAATTTTTTTTTAAATAAAATTCAAAAATCATTTATGATTATTTGTACCGTACACCGGTAACTGACAATGATGAGCCAGTGTGGTATATCGTACATTACTACTCTGCACACATTCAAAAAAACGCCAATCAGCACGTCACCCACAATTACACAAACGACCGACCCACTACAACGCTCAACTCCACACCCACCGATCATCCAGTCTCCCCGTTGTCGTCGCCGTCGCCGCCGTGAACGTCAATCCGTCAATGCCGGATGCACTTTCCACTCCGTCCGAGTAAACACGCAGCCACGTAGGAGGCAGCGAATTCGAGCCAACCTGAAAAAAAAACAAACAAAACAAAAAATTTTTTCTGATCAAGTTACTTTTTCAAAAAAAACCCTCAAAACCCTTGCGCGGCCTTCGTGCAGCAGCATTTTTGGCCGCTGTGTTCACTAGCTGTGCGGTCACGAAATACTGCTTCATGAATGCTCCCTGAAACCGACCATTGAAAGCGCATCAGACGAGTTTGATTGTTCGCCGTTGATCAGCGATCCAAGAGCGAGATCCGAAGTGGAACTGGTCGAGCAGAGTGAGTTTTGCGACGACGTCGACTGAACGCCCGAACGACGACGGTACGGCATCTCGAATGTGATGCCTGGCGAAATCGGGCACATCGTTGCAATGAAAATTGTGGCAATGAAAACTGTTGCAAACGGCCGTGGTTGATTAGCGTTCATTCAACACGCACTCTGCTGGCAACTGTAGTCAACTATAAACAATGCCACTTCCGAAAACCAACCAAACCAACACAAATGTTATTCATCACGCTTCAAACAAATCATCCCACCGACCCGACACATCCATTCTCCATCCGCATTTCGGTAGCCCGAATTGAGGCAATAATAAGGCTAACTACCGTATTACCTCTATTAAACCCCCATGGGGGTTTATTTCTTCAGCGACTTCTGGGGGTGGGGGTTTATTTTGGGGGGGGGGGATTATTTTTGGGGGGGGGTTTATTTGGAAACCATTTTAGGGGTGGGCAAAATGGCAAAAATACCTTCCATGGCAGGAAGGAAGTCGCAGAAACTTCTACTTTTCACAGAGATTTCCTTTGGTAACAGCCTTTTGTAATGAAATTACCGCCAACTCATCCCTTTGGGGCCTTTGGTAGCACAATTTCACCAATGTCACTGCATTCAGCCACTGAATTCGCTAGGTATGTGTTTCAAACAGGTTTCTAATAAACCCCCATGGGGGTTTATTTTGGGGGGGGGGATTATTTGGAAACTTGTCGAGGGGGTGGGGGTTTATTTTTGGGGGGGGGGTTTAATTTTGGGGGGGGGGGGTTTAATAGAGGTAATACGGTAATCATCCCTTGAAGAATTGTATAAACCAACACCACCGAGACGAGTTCAAAACCGATCGTTCGAATACCAAAACTGCACAATAGACTCGACAGAAAGATACCAAGATCTATAAATTTGTGATTTTTTCACAGAATAGAAAAACGCAAAATCGAACCTTCATCCTTGAGCGCCTTCCTGAGACCGGGTGTGGTTGGTGTGACAAGCGCGCTCAGTGCGTCTCTGGATGGTTTGCCTGAAGCGTGAAAACCGGCGAAAAAACAATCGATCAAGCAAACGGCAAACAGGGATTCATGGTGTCCGCCTCCGTGGCCCCGGTGCAAAATACACACGTGGAGCTCGCCCCAATATACAATATAACCAGCTGTTAGCGTTGGCAATGGTAAAAAACCGTCTTTACGGTCGATTTACGCCGTTTGCGCTCAACGCGGGACCTGTCGCCGACCCGCATGTCGTTCCACGATAGAGGTGGATTAGTGCCTTCAAATCAAACAACACCAAGAACAAACCAAAAAAAAAACAAATTAACCACCATGATCATTCCTGCCACAATTCCAAGTAACAACTAATTAAACAAAAAACCATCAGAACAAAACTCCTACTTCCTACTCACCAGTCCAATTCGTGAACGCGCACGTGAACGTCGGACAGCAAACGTAGAACACGCCGATTCGGCCGTGTTTCAGCGAGTAGTAGAGGTTTTCGAACGCAGCGCTCCTGTGACAAAAAAACAAAAAAATTGACAAAGAAGCCACAAAACAGTAAATAAGGTTCATGAAACCATTGCCAACACATTTTTTGGTGAGTGCCTTACTGTGTGGGGGGTGGGGGCTGGAAAACTGGTGTTCCATGTGGGTAAAACGTTTCTAGCAAAAAACACCGTTTATTTCATTGTTTTGGGATAATTTCCCGGGTAGCGTTCTGGCCTTCTTAGTATGAAAAACGGTTTACACACGGTTTGTAAAAAACCAAACGCAAATTCAATGAAGCCGAACCATTGCGCCAACAACGCCTGTTTCACGTGCTCGCCCATGTTCGCAATGCTCGGGTATTCCTTGTCCTTGTTTTGGTGCTGCTGTGACGCGAGGCGAAACGCGGCCACACCCTGCACCACCAGAAACGCAATCACTTGGAATTGTGTTGATTTCCAAAAATGCAACTGATTTCCTGTGCCAGACTAGACTGGCTGACTGCAAAGCAAATGCAGTCACTCTTAATTAATCTAATAAGCAAATGAGAAGTAGAAAGAATGAATTTGATGTTCAGTGCAGCACACTGAACACCATTACAAAAAATGAAAAGCTGCATTCATGAAGCAGCATTCGGTCAAGCAAGCCTAGCTGACCACCACTCTAAACATGCGTTCATAATACGAAAAAAATCAGCGCTAGCTAGCGACAGTGATGAATAGCTGTGCTATGGCAAAGCAAGTGATTGATTCTGCGTCTTCACAAATTTCAGCACCAGCTATACAGGGCTGTGCTACCAATTCATGAATGCACTTGATGACCAAGCGTGACCAACCAATCATCGGTGCGGACAAACGACGCAGCTCCTACAGAGCGTCCGCACCCGACCGAGCCCGCTCGATCGGCCAAATTGCGTCACTGCCATTCCCATCTGTTGGGCGATGAACAACAACAACGAATCACCGGTTCTGCATGCAAAACTACTGCACCTGCGGTCTATTTTCCACCCGTGGAAACGTGCACATCCACGCAATCGACGGACATTGGTAGCAGACGGTCGCCGCCTGAAGACGCGCCATCAATTGGTCCGTCTCATTCATGAAACAGGCGTAGGACGAGGAGAACTGAAGAAAAAAACTCAAATGAACGCAGTAATATTTCAGATGTTCCTAAATGTGTCGTCCCATTTGCAATCAGCGCGCAGGACGAGTGCTCCACACCCTAAATGAACAGTACCACAAACCCATGAAATGTGATCAGCTAATCAGTGAGCAAACCAGTGTTCACGATCACGAACAATTTTCAAAATCAAAAATCACAGACACAAACCAATCCAACCCGCTCACCGTGTGTCCAAGCCAGTTTTCCAATCCAAATTCTAAAACCAACCGAAACAACAACGCAAGACCACCAGAAACAAAAGCACGAACGCTCATCTGCGAGCAGTCGGCATCCGTGGTCGTCGTCGTCGTCGTGTCCACCGCCGAATTCCCAATCCCGATCCCAATCAATCCGTTCGTCAACGACTGCGACGTTCGCAACATTGAACTCTCGCGGTCGTTTGCTGAAGAGCAGCTGGACGAATTGGACGACGTCGCGATCGAGCTGGCCGTGGCGCGCGTGATAGGGCGAGCTTTCAGGGCACCTGTGAAAAAATGTTAAAAAACAGTGGAAGTTTCATTCAATTCACTGATTGCTGATTGGCGATCAGATGGGTTTTTTAATCAGCCTACATTTTTGAATGATACAGCTGGATGAGATAGAAAACATTTTTCACAACCATCCGGGTGTGGGTCTGCGCTAGGGTTAGGGGAAAAAAAAATCCGGATTTTTTTTTTAAAATTAAAAAAAAAAATTTTTTTTTAAAAAAAAAAATTTTTTTTTTACAAGTTAGGTTCGTTCGAAGCGTCTCGTCGAGCTGAGTTCATCTAGACTATTTTCAGAACGATCCGAGAAACTATAAGAGCGAAAATCGTGTTTTATTGAAATTATGTCCATTTCATAGAGGGAAAGTTGCATTTTCAACAGTAAAACAGGGCAATTTTTCACGTGTACTTGAATATTGAACCGTTCTTAGTGGTTCCTCTTTAGAAAATTACCAAAATTTGACTGTGTTCAAAAATTCCTGTTTGCTGCAGCTAAGTCGGCAACCCCTGTCGACCCGGTCGCCCCCCCCCCCAAGACACTTACTTTCAGGTTCAACCAGCTATGCTATCTGCCACATGGCGAGAGCCCACTCTTCAAATCATCGTATCGAAAACACGTACCATGATTTCGCGATCACGTTGCGGGCAACTGACAGACGCAAGTTTAACACGTTAGTTTAGCTCAGCACGCAAGTTTTAACATGTGGCCATGTTATCGGGTATCTGAAAAACGGTCGTGTGATGTGGTATTAACCAACATCTCCGCTCAAATTGTTTAACAATATATCGCACAACTCCATTGTAGACCTATAACATACGCCAGTCAACAAGATATCATGTTCATCTCATGGCCTACCGACTGAAAAACATGTTCTAAGTTGCAAGAAAACGATTTCTGAAACGATATTTCAATTCAGTTAAGTCATTTCAACGCTAAAAATTGACTCTAGAAGTCATCCAAATCGAAAAACATGGAGTACGTAATGACCAAATAATGACATTTACCTAAGCACACAAAGAAGTTGGGAAGAAAATTTGGTTTGAACTTTCAAAAAATTATGCCATAAATCGAATTTTCAGAGCAAAGTAGAAGAAAAAATTTTCAAATTTTTTTTTTTAAGTCTGAAAAAAAAATCCAAATTTTTTTTTAAAAAAAAAACAAAAAAAAATAAAAAAAAAATTTTTTTTTTCAAAGCCCCTAACCCTAGTCTGCGCCCTGCGGTGCCTTGAGTGTGCCTGTCCATTTCAGTGTTCCGTTTTCTTTCACTGTCACAAGAAGACACAAGCTAAAACGATGCAATAAGGATGGGTGTCAATGATCAATTTTTTGA
Organism: Theristus sp. LFF4_11; assembly: GCA_030248135.1. Taxonomy (NCBI): domain Eukaryota; kingdom Metazoa; phylum Nematoda; class Chromadorea; order Monhysterida; family Xyalidae; genus Theristus; species Theristus sp. LFF4_11. The sequence goes on from JASANC010004526.1 coordinate 8,411, forward strand.
AGCCCTCATGACATAAATTTGTGTGCTCGTTTTCGTTTCGCCAGCGCACGTATTTCGTGACCCAATCAGCAGTAAGATGCTTTTCAATGGAGCAAACAAACAAGCAGCAGCCAAATTTGCACGCAACCACCAATCGCAAACACAAACCAGTGTTTCTGTTCTCCAACACCGAAGCGGGCAGCAAGCAGACGGTGCTTGTCAGCCGCATTTTCGTCGACGGTCGCAAATCGATTGGCGGTAGATTTGAGCTGTTTTCAAAGTCAGAGATCGCTTTTGAGGTTGAGTCACTTTTGCTATCGACAGTCGATTGTTCAGATTGTTTCCGTTGACTTCGCATTGTTGTCTGGACGAATGGCTGCAGGGTTTGTGCTGAAATTGCATTACTAAATGCTTTAATTCAGTTGATAACTGCTCAAAACGAAAGAGAAAGAGAGTCCAAAACGAACCACGGGCCACTTTGTTCGCCGACGGTGCCGTTGTACCGGAAATTTCGCTTTCGGTTCCATCAATCAGACAACGGAAATCGATCGGCATGTCTGAAAAAAAAACAAAACAATGCGTTGGTTGGTGGTAATTTATTTTTTGGCAAAAAGAGCAGACGAGTCAGATGTTCCGTTGCCCACTGACGCAGCCAATCAGCATGCCAGATGCCAGAATGCTCAAATTGCATGTGTTTCAGCTTCACAGTGCGACTGTGTACGCAGTCGTTTACGCACACCAGTGCGACACAACAAACTGAACTGCTCTGAGTGTCGGACTACAAATTTTGCAGCAACAACAAGCCAATAATTCCATTCCATATGCCAATATTGGCATCGTTTCAATTTTTTGCCAAAATTCAGGGGCTCAACGGCACTTTCCTTATACCGACCGGATCTTGGCAACGATGGTTTGTTCGTTGCGCGGACGATTCCATCGTCATCTTCATTTTGGTCGTCGCCCAAATGAAACGCGCTCAACTGGCGCAATGCGGCGCTGCTACTGTCGTCGCTTTTCTGACCCAGCGCTGCTGCATTCTCGTTTTCATGGTCTGAAACCTTTGACGCTTCACCAGAGAATGGTGGTGCGTTTTGTTTTGCACACGCGAAACGAAAGAAAACTGTCAGGAACATTTTGGTCAGACCCAGTCGTCCAAATTCAAACAAAACTGACGCCAGTGTTAGTCAAACAAAACAGAAAGCCAATGACAATACAAACAAAACCTCCTCATCCTCAGTCATAGATTTCAATCAAATTCATTTTTTAACAACGCTGGAGAGAGAATTGATCTGACAATGACTTTCACGAAAAGAGAAAGAAGTAGAAGAGAACAAAAATAGTCTTTCCGCGCATAAAATTTGCAACGATTGATAAAAAAATGCAAAAATTTGAGCAAACAACACAAAAAAATTGCTCACGAACCGCCACTACGGGGTGCCGGCGCGTTATTCCGCTGTATAAACGACTTTTTTCGCGGCGAACATCTAAATGGGTTGCCCCGTTTTCTCGAACCAACGACTTTTGACGGCGACGTTGAGCTTTTTGACGACGACGCCCGACTTGGACACAGTATATTGCTGTTTTGCGGGTTGTGTTGCGTTGTTCCACAACGTCTTCTCGGAATGCGCAGCAACTTCTGCTGGTGCTTTTTCATGATTTCCGCTGGATTCGTCCAATCGCCGCCGCCGTCGGTCGACATTTTTGCGTTCTTTTGTTTGTTTTGTTTCAAACTAAACATTGTTGTTTTCTAATTTAGTTTTTTTGTTATTAACAAAATTTTGGTTTTTGTTCAACAACCCCATCAGTGTGTCTTTTTTATGTTGGTTTTTTTTTAATTTGCCGCACTTGTACCCTTATGCAAGAATTTAGGGCACTGGCATCGTGTAAACGTGTGTGTCGGGCTTGGGCTGCTGTGCTAGCCACCAGTACCGTGGGCCCAAAAAAAATTTCGAGGGGGGGGGTATGGTACCGGGGGGGGGGGGGGGGGGGGGGGGGGGGGGGGGGGGGGGGGGGGCGGGGGGGGCCTTTTTTTTTTTTTTTTTTTTTTTGTTTATTTTTTGTTTTTTTTGTGGGGGGGGTAGGGTTGTTAAACAAAAATGAAAATTTTTTTTTAAAAAAAAAAGTGATTAAAAAAAAAACAAAAATGCCGATTTTTTTTTTTAAAAAAAAAATTCGAAAAATTTTCCTCTAATATGCTCTGAAAACCTCAATTTTGGCACAATTTTTCGAACGTTCAACAAAAATTTTCTTTGATTATACCTCGTAAAACCTTTAGCAGTCGATTTTGGGCCGTTTTACCGACTGATTTTAGGCTTCGACAACATCTGCGATGAAGTTTTTGAGCGTCCCAAAGCTTAGCCTACCATTTCCGATGCAGATAAGGTGACGATTAGCCTCGCAGAGCGTCCGATTGTGCTCGCTGCACCGTTTGCAAGCGCTACGTTGTCTGGTTGCTGCTTCGTGTCGTGTCGTCGCGACACCATCAGAAGAATTGATCGAATTTCAAGGCGGTATGTTTGTCTTCACTTTAGCATTAGCTTAGCTGGGGACAATTAGTGACGTTTTGGAGGTCAAAACACAAGAAGAGGCATGGTGACGGTTTGGAAAAGGGGTAATTGAGGTCACCAAAACAAAATCTGCAAAGTTCCGCCATACGGGTGTCATTCGGGAGGCGCTTGCATATCATATGTGGTTCTTCGGACTCCCTGATTGATTTAGCACAACTTTGATTTTTGAAATTTTTTTTTTAAAAAAAAAACAAAAATGACGATTTTTGTTTTTTTTTAACAACCCTAGTGGGGGGGGTGGACCCCCCCACAGAAAATTTTGAAAAAATGCACCCCCCCCCATGGGACCCCCCCCTGGGGGGTCCCACGTTACCATAGGTTGGACCCCCCCCCTCACTTTTTGGTCGGCACCCCCCCCACGGTACCATACCCCCCCCCTCGAAAATTTTTTTGGGCCCACGGTACTGCCCCCCCCCCCGCCCGGATAATTTTTAGCTTTAATTTTTTTGGAAAAACGCTAAATTTTGGTGGAAAATCGTTGAAGTTACAATGAAGATGGTCAAGTTATCATAAATTCAGCTTATATTCGGGACTTTATCCACAAAAAATCAGTATTTCCTAAAAAATTTTTTGGGGGTGCATAAATTTTGGGGGGGGGGGGTGCCCGCCAGAAAAAATTACTTGGGGGGGGTGGGGGGGGTGTCGGCCAAATTTTCGAGGGGGGGGGGGGGTACGATGGGGGGGTGCCCGGTTTTAGGGGGGGGGTGGCCCGGTGCCCCACCCCACCCCCCCACCCGACGGTCTCGGGTGCTCTGGGGGGGGGGTGTAGTGTACCCCCCCCCCCCCCCCCGCCCACGGTAC
>JASANC010004528.1:0-24989 GCA_030248135.1 Theristus sp. LFF4_11
AAAAGCTATGGCCCGCATCATGGCAACATTCTCGTGTGGTCAGTGACGGGACCCTGCTGTTGTTATATAACATGACTCGTTCCGTCTCCAATCACACGCACAACACGCTGGTTCAGTTGTGTGTGTGTCTGTTGGCCCACAACCGACCTCTTGAAACTTCGCCTTGTCATTTCTCCATTTGGTGGCCTGATTCAGCACGATACACAGCAGCCGGCCGAAGCTGTTCGCTTCGTTCTCAGTCATTCCGGCGAGCACACCAGAGACGTCGTTCAGCAGCTGCAACGAGTTTGGTTTGTTCCGTTGAACACTGTTGCCACTTGCTCATTCACTGCATTTGATTTTTCAGCCATTTATAGACAAGGACAAGGCGGACTGACATGTCGAAATGACGTTTTGGCTGTAAAGTCTACGATTCTCCACATAAATACAATGCAAAATCTCATGCGTCCTTCTGTGCATCATTTCAACTATAGCCACGAACACCATCCACTCAAATGCAGTGTTTCTCTTGATTTCGATCAGTATCAAGCGGGGTTTAGAGGCCGTGTTACCATACCATGCGAGCGTATTGGTTCCACGGGATGGCTAGCCGTCCGTTCCCCGAAGCCCACCAGACTTTTACCTCAGAGTTTCCGAAATCGGTAGGTAGGGGCGTGCTTCAAATACAGAAAATAAACAAAAGTATTTCATCATGAATACCGACCCGATCCATGACCACCAACGTCGGAAACATAAGCGCTCGCAGACTGTGCATCTTGAACAGGAACTTGCCGCAATAGACGGCGTCGAACTCACTGAACGTCGATCGCAAGATCATGTCGACCGTCATCAGGTCCTTGTTCAGTGCGAATCGATCTTTGAATTCTGAAACTAATCAATCGGAAACAGCTGCGATGCAAAAGACTACTGTGCGCAGGCACGGTGTACGGTATCATCGACCGTAGCGGGTGGCTTTTTGAATTGAGGTCGTCTTTGTTGCCTGTTATTATTGTGACAAAATGTCACCACGACACACCAAAACCAAAAAATGCGAAAAAGTTCATGCTCCTGTCGCGATTTGAAATACGCTTCTGTGCGGGTTGTATGAAGTCGTTTCTCAAGCAAAGCGCCACGGTCTCTTCGACACAACTGTATTACCGCGTCAAGCATAATATGTGTAGATACTAATGTGACCATCTATGCGTGCATGGAGAGTAGCAGAACAAGCCACAAGATCGTGCTCGTTTGCACGTGCCACTGCAACCAACCAGTGCCAAGCAGTTTCTGCTCCGAGCGCGACTTGAAATACGCCTGCACGTGCTGTACGTGCGTCTTCTGACGACGCCATTCGTCGTTCAGTTTCGACTCCAACTGCAACAGTCGATCACGTTCTTCCCTCCGTTGCTTATCGGTCTGAATGAAACAAAAGCGATAAGGTATTCAAACAACCAAAACAGTCCAGCAAAAAATGCCCCTTTTGCAGCGAGCGTATTGGCCTGTGGGCACGCTTAGAATCCATTCACAGCCACCCCCCCCCCACGCACACCTAAACCACCGCGCTTTTCGTACCTCCAGGTTGCTAGAACCAGCGGGGCGCTATAAAATACAAACAAGTACAAAATGCGCCGTGCAGCTCACCAAATCCCGATTATCCATAACGTCGTCAGCCTCCTTCTTGAGTTTCTCGATGGCTCGCGCGTACGCCTCGTTCGGTGTCTCGAGATCGTAAGTGTCCAGCAGCCAGAAGACCGTGACCAGCAGTGCGTACTCGATGCGATGATGCGGCATGGACTGCGCCAAGGCCGCTGCCAGCTCCACCGAGAGCGGCTCCACGATCGACTCGAACGCTTCCGTGAACAGGTCGCTCTGCAAAACCATTTTTAGTTTGGGTGCTGTCGGTGCTGATAAGAGAGACAGAACACAGAGTGAACGTGTTTGTCACCCTCTTGGCCTGGTGGTAGTGCGTTAGACTCTTGTCTGTCTGTGTGTTCGGGAATCGAGCCCCGTCAAGGGGTGTCTAGGCACTTAATGACGGAGAAAACTCGATGGGCGCCTTCTTGACGGCGTTCTGCACGGTTTTCTGGGTTAGCATTGGCTAAAAGCATCGTCTAAATTCCCCAACAACAACTTGTTTTCCTCTCACAGGCATAAAAGCGGTGAGAGCCACATGAGTGAAGAGATGCGAAGATAAGCGATCAGCTGCCAGTCGAGGCTCGGTACATAGCCGATTGGCAGTTTGCTACATTTGAGTTCAAACCCACTTAAAGACCACACATTTACGATCTGGTTTCAGGAGGGGCACATCACTGATGAGGCCACCCCTCTTCTGCATATGATGTTGCCGAGGCCGAAATGCAGAGAACCATTCTACAATTTGGTTGATTTCAATATAATTTGGCGCATCGCTTCCCATTCCATCAGCACAAGTGCAGTGCAGCCAATCAGTATGATATTTATTCCCGAACTTCGCGCGTCAGAAATCTCAACCACAAGGTTTTAGAATTGCAATCAAATCGTTAACAAACGCAATTAAAATTTTCAAGTTTTCTAATCGCACCTTTTTCTCGTCGGTCAACTCAACGCCGTTCGCGCGTTGCTGTTTCTTGAGTTGTTCGTAGCTGCTCTGAAAACACGGTGGGTAAGAAGCAAACGCAACAACGGGAAGAACGCACACAGAACCTGTCGTTTTGGCTGGATGGGAAATACACATCTCATGAGTTAGAATTTTTGAATTTCACAGTTTCTTATGAATCCATCTTCCATTCCATTCCATATGCGTCTGCTGAAGTTATTCCAAGTTCCGCTGCGGCGAACAATAACGCAAAAAGTTCAGTACGAAACAATGGTCGCGCAATTTTCGTGGAAAACGCCGTTGCCAATTGCCATTCGATGCCTTGCTGTTCAGTTCATACAAAAAAGGCGAAGTCGAAATATTCCGAATATGGAACGTCTATTTTCACGTTGCCAAATTCACATTAACAGCGGTGCAATCCAGCCAATCGATGCGTGACTGAGGTCGTGTCGACAACGACAGAGTCCCGAAGAAAGATACGCAGACGACTGCGAGCGGAGCCAGGTGAGGTGGTGCAAACGAATGGATTAATGGTGGTCATCAATTGCAGTGAGGCACCTGAATGGCGTATTTGTAGATGGGGCGCGCGAGGAACATGGCGGCGTCCAGGGGCACGTTGTAGTCGGCGATCAGTTGCGGCGCAGACGGCATCCGCTTGCGGTAGTCCTCCGGCTTCAGGTTGCACGCGAGGAACGTGCCGAACTGCACCAGCGTCTCCTGGCACTGCAAAATTGCACACAAGTAAACGGCCGCATTTGCTTGCAGTTGCAATGGGATGGACGCAAATTGGTTGGCTTGGAGTGTTGGACATGTTGATTTGGAGCATATCCGTGTGACGGACGGTGTTGTAAAACATGATGACGAGAAACATGCTGCTGTGCTATGCACACTGCTCTGAGCCGCAAAGCAACCACGCCTTCGCCGGGTATGCTTCGGATGAGAAAAGACGCACTCATACAAACACACACATGGCGGATGACCGGATGACAGAATAAGTTGAACTCGCTTGTGCACAAAAGTAGACGCTCTTCAGATAAGACACTGCCACAAACGAACCTGGTCAACAATCTGCGAGATCAACTTCAAGTAAATGTCGCCACTTTCGAACGCGATGGCGCCGCGTTGCTGCGCGGTCAGGATGCACAGGCCGATCACCAGGTCTTCCTGCAGAAGCGCCTCACGCAGTCGATTCATGGTTCGTTTCACGTTTCGCCCCGTGTCCGAGAAACGGGCGCCCTGAGGAGAATCGAGTAAAAAATGAGAAAAAAAAACAAAATCGTAGCATCGAAGAATTTCATTTTTTTCGGTAAAAGAACCAAATTCAGGATGAGGACTGAGAAACTGTGATGATTTTCGTCAGGAATAGGAGCATGACCCAGCAGATGCAGTGTTTCCAATGCAACCAACCTCCTGCTTCAGCACATCGCCACCGCTGAGTGCATCAATTTGATTGTCAGTCAGATCGGTTATCGTCTCGACTCCACTCATCGTTTGCACTATCTCCTTCAGCACGATCAGATCGAAACTGAAAAGAAAACAATTCACAAAACGACAAAGTTTGTCTGCATTTCTGCATAACAGCAATTTGCTGGCAATGTCCCACTAGACGAGACACATCTCGTGGTAAGCCGGACACATACGACACAACAACAAAACAAATCCACCAAGTAAACACACCTATTTCCATCCTTGAGCTCATTGGCAACATACTGCAACACCCCGATCAGCTCCATGTTGTACTTGCGAAACACGGCGCCAATGAAAGTCGCTAAACTTTGCAGCCAACCGGACAGCGCCGCATCACTCGCTTTCAGCTTTTGTTTGTCCGGATTCGATAGATGCTCGATAATGCTGTCTGTACCAAAGAGAGTCAATTTGGCGACGAAAATGACTCTGTAAAATTCTTGGTTTTTTTTCTTGTAGTTCTGCGACTCAATGTTTTTGCAGACTCTCAAGAAAATCAGTCTCATGTTTGATGTGGCAATTTTTTTTAAATCGACTCAGGGACACGGGTCACTTCACCAATTTTGATTTCTCGTGTAAAGCATCTCTATGCGCGCATTGAGTTGCAGAAAGAAAATACAAGATAATATTATAGTATAGTGTATAGTACACTAAAAGGCAAATTGTAATGAAATTGGAGCCATCTGTCATTCGCTTCTGACATGCACATTGGCTGCATCAATTGAACTGGTTGCACCAATCAGTAAACATGCTCAAATCATGAGCGGCCAATCAGTTAATTGCCCAAGATTTACAGTTCGCGTAAATTTCACACATAGAAAAACCATAAACCAAACCTCCTCAAATGGAAAAAAATTCTTAAAGTTTTCAATCCCCAAAAGCGCACATGACAGCAAATCATATTCCAGAGTGGTCAGGTAGCGTAGTGAGTCAACAACCGGCCCGATGAAATTTTCGAACACTTGAATTTGACTCAGCATCTAAAAAAACAAAATGGGTGTACACGTGCAGTTCAGGACAATACGACTTCACTCAGTTTAAAGGACACTTCAGTTCAGTCTCGTCCAAAAATGGAATACGATTTTAAAACAATGACAACAAATACTGAAAATTACCAAGAATGGAAAAAACACAAAAAACGAACATGATCGAAAACGGTGCTTGGGTGCACGTGGCAGAGTTTACCAAGTTGGCGACCCGCTAGTTTGGTTGTCTCTTTGCTGAGACGTCTGAAAAACACAGCAAGTAATTTTTAAAAAACCTGAAAAAATCAAAATTCTCAACAAAAACCCTGCCATACAAACGCACTTCATCACGTATCGTGTTCGTGCCAGGACCCGTTTATGCTTCTCCATCAACACTGGGTGGCGGTTGGTGTGCAGATTGGCGAATCGGCCGTACATACTGAAAAAGAGAAGGTGGAGGCTACGGGAAAAATTAGATTTCTCTTTTTTTCTGCGCTTTGCTCAAAGTCTGCGTTCAAATTTATATCTTGCACCAGTGAATGATTTTTTCCTTTATATAATTGCATGAACGACAGCACTGTACAGACGAACTGTGAATCCAAAGGCAATATGCAGCTGATTGCTTTTGAATATGCCTGCTCACTGAATGGAGAGCTCGATGTATCCACTCAGCACGCACAATTTGCACGATACATCACAGTTCGACTGTCAGGATTTCTGGATTGACTATGGATATGGAAATACAAAAAATGACAAAATGAAAAAAAACCCAAACGACAACGAACCGATAGCGCGCCGCATAGGGAAACAGGCCAATGAGCGTCCACAACTCCTCGGAGGCGCTGGCACTGCCGTCCATCAAGGCCAACGCAGGCAGCAGACACTCGTCGCAGACGTCCATGATCTTCGGGTACACTGACACAGCAGGAAAACAAGAACGGTCGCACAAACGGTGGTGGGTGTGGATTTGATCAACGATAGAAGGATAGAGTTGGACGGTTTGCTCGTCCGAGAAAAATACGCCAATCCGCAATGATCACCAGACAGAAAAAAATCCAAACCGCAGGACGCTGATCTCGAGAGACGCCCAACACAACCAATCAACAATCAGCGCAATAAACACAACCTCAAACACAGCTAATCAGCTGCACTGGAAAAGAAGTTAGCATACCAAATTATCATTAGTTATTTCAGAAACTGTTTGTTGATAAACACAATAAGAAACGCAAAATTAACAAAACAATTGAATGAAAGTTCTCCAACGTGATATGCACATGAGGACTGAATAACCGAAACCAGCAAATTCACCTAAATCAAACAAAAAACTGAAAGGACGCACCCTTGTTGACGAGCTTCTGCATGGAGCGCTCGTATGTCTGCTGTTCAGCGGTCATCTCTCGCAGTTGGTCCGAGGAGGATGGTTGAAACTTGTACTTGCAGAACACAGCGAACAAGCGGATGACTTTGATGCACACGATCGGCACGTGACCTATGTAGAGGCCGAGGTGCTCCAGCCACGGCACCACCCGGTGCACCACGGCGCTCCACTCGCACAGCGCCACTGGCGCCACCTGCCAAATGGAAACCCAAACAGTGCAGTACATTCTGGTCCTGCATCACCTGATTGGTTGGTGGGTGACCACGCGTGCATTCTGTCTCTGTGCACGCTGCGCTGCACTCCGCCTCCACAAGAACGACAATTGCTGTGAGTTTAATGCCAACATTTGCTGTCTGTGACTTGAGAAAATCGAACTCGATCGACAAGAAAAGGGTTATTACACCTAAATAGGTGTCAGAGACACCTAAAAATTTTGGATGACGCGTCAGAAGACACCTGAAAATCGTGACGGGAAATCAGTTTTCAGAACCAATTTTCTCAAAATTTTGTTCGTCCAGCGAAAACGTTTCAAAGCACAATATTTCCAGTAAATTTGACAACCAAGCTGAGCTGCCGATCAAAACGCGGCATTTTTTCAGACTTTCTTCTTTGAAATGCACTTGTTTCGTGGATTTTCAGTGCTGTTGATGCACACTTTGGGGCAGCTCATTTTCTGACACCAAAAATTTTTGTCAGACACCTAAAAATTTGAGTTTAGGTGTCAAAAGACGCCTAAGGCGCTTTAGAAAACCCTGGACAAGAAGATGGTCCCCAAGGCAAACCAGACTCGGTCAAAAACTGGATCTTCTAAACGAGGCCTTTCTTACAACGAATGACTCAATGGAGGGTCTGGTTTGACCGAAACTGTTTTGACCAAGTCTGGTTTGCTGAATGAAATTACTCATATTGCAAGTAATTTTCTGGTGTAACGAACGTTTTGCGTGCCCGAGGTAGATGCGACAGTGGAATCAGTTGCGAGCGTGAATTCCGAGCAACACCTGAAAGCCGACAGACTGATTTCGTTAAATTGTAATCACAGCGCGGATTATCAGTTTTCTTCACACCAATACAAAATGATACCCGCAAAGGATAATTTTTAAACCAATAGTTCCACAACCATTCAAAAACTATGATTATTCATCTTTTTTGTTCCACGACTCAATGCGTTTGCAGACGTCGAAGGGCAATTAGTTTCATGCTTGATGCGACATTCCAAACTTGCCCAAGTGACTCGGTCAAATCTCAAGAACTCGAGTCACTTAACCAATTTTGAATTCCCACGTCACGCATCAAACTGCTTTCACACTTGTGCGCGCAATGAGTCGCAGAACCAAGGAAAAGATATTAGCAACTTCTGAAAAGTGGTACATCAAGCTCAACAACCACAAAAACGCTTCAACTGAACGACTCGAGTTGCAACAGCAAACGTACTTTTCATAAATCGGCTGTATTGTTGTCTCGATCATGCTGGTCATCGCGTTCACCATCCGTGGGCAGTACAAGAACGGGTAATACTCTGGCAGGCGGTCGAGCAGCCACACGGCGTGCGTCCAGTTGCAGCACTCCAGCAGCGCGCACAGCACGCCCAGCTTTTGATTGGTCGCCAGAACCGAGTCCTGCCGAGTACATTGAAATTTGACGAAAAACAGAAATTTGAATTGAGGACATACTTGTTCGCATGCAGATTATTGGTTGGCGGTTTCATATTTCCGAATGTTGTATTTTCTGTCTTTGTTCAATCTGCCCAAAACTTTCGCTTTTGAATATGTAATCAAAATAATCAGAATATAACTAAAAAAAACAACAAAACCGAAAGCTGCTGAACTGGTTGTCGGAATAGTCTTGTTGGTATTGCAGAAAAAATGCGACATTCTTGAAAACACACAACTGCCAGTGTGCGACTGGTGTCGCATTGATTGCGAAGACACTGAGTCATGAGTGTGCAATTTATCGAGGCACCGAGTGACTGACCGCACGCGAGTCGTCGTCGTCGTCCGAGCCAGCGGCCAACTCGACGGCGGCGTCTTTCGCGTCGTTTGTCGTTGCCGTGAACGTGCTGACCGTCTGCGGCTTCGCGGCTTCCTTTCGAGCGGCGTCTTCGCGCACCCGGTGATCCTCAAGCACGTCCGCCTGACTTGGTGACAGCTGCAGCGAACGAACACTGCTTGTATTATTGTTTTGAACAAAATACAGGGTGTCCCAGCTAGATGTACAACATTTGTTTTTTGAAGTATGCGCGCGTGCGTTGACCTATGTTAATAATTTTTTCAACGTTTGTAAAAAAGACTTCGGGAATTTGTTTGGCACCAAAATTTTTATGTTTCAGTAAATATGGCACAAGTTATGGCAGTTTTAAAAAATACGTCATTTTTATTAAAAAATGAACAAAAATGACACGAGCGGAGAGCAGAAAAAGCAAATCAAACACTCACAGTACCAAAATATCAAACGTCTAATTGTGCTCAATGTGCTGGCTATCTCTTTCAATCAGTTTATCCATTCATTGCCGAATTTCAAAACACCTGCCAGGCGCTCTTCGTCGCTGATTTCGCCCACAGTTTCACCGATGGCCACAATCAGCTCATCGATGGATGCTGGGTGGGTCTCATAAACACGGTGCTTTAAGCGCCTCAGAGCAGGTAGTCGCACGCTGTGATGTCAGGCGAACGTGCAGGCTTGGCAACTGGCCTACCGCGGCCGACCCAGCGCTGGTCAAACTGAGTGTCCAGCTAGTCGCGCACCGGTGCGGGCGGCAATTGAAAAAGTGTATTTTTTCAAATGCTTATAACTCAGGTTATATTCAACGTATCGCAACGTTTTTAGTGTCAAACAAATTCCCGAAGTCTTTACTACAAACGCTGAAAAAATTATAAAAATTGGTCAACGCACGCACGCGTAATTACAAAAACAAATGTTGTACATCTAGCTGGGACACCCTGTACACGCGTTATCGGAAATTTTGTCATCGGATGATGCATCATATTCATGCATACATCTTTTTTCAAAACGGAACACAGTCGACGCTTGCGCACAACATCTTCTTCAGTCTATTGACATGTGATGCAAGCAACCGAACTCAAAAATGAATACTATCAGCTGATTGGTTGGTGATCCACCACAACACGATGCATTGCATGCTCTCTGTGCAGGACTGTAAAATTAAGAATTAGGCTGTTCCGCAACTCGATGCAGATGCACGCATACAGTGTTACGCTAAACCAGTTTCATGCATGACTAAATTTGTCGAAGTAACAGGCATAATTGAGAGCTCAGCGGACACAGTTCACTTGGGAAATTTTGAATTGCCGCATCAAGCATTAAATTGATTGGAAAAGTAAAACTTGTTTCATGAAATGCAACTGACGTAACACGCGATCACTGCCATTTGTATGATGTTCGCGCCCACCAAATTTGCGATCAACTTGTAGAGCGACATTGGCACCACCGTATTTTTCCTGCCCTGAAAGAACAAACACATGCGCGATTTTATTTCATTTCGAGAAACGCACGAACTTCGATAAAAACAGCGCAAAAATACGAGACTTTGAAACATACGATGTTGATGACAAATTCTCTGTATCCCAAAGACCAATTTCTGATCGATGGACAAGTTGAAACCAACCAAACGCAACTTGCCTGATAGAAGGACAGTTTGAAGCCGAGTATGCAGCAAATGTCGGCCGCATCCGCGCTGTACAGACGCAGCAGCTCCGTGAAGATGCTGTACCGCTCAAAGTAACACTCGTAGCACTCGAGCATCAAGTCGAGCACACGGTTCGGATCCAGGTTGAACTGGCCTGCACAGAACCGCGCTGTCACGAACGGAGAGCACACAAGCGGAAGACAAAACGCTTGGCACATGCGAATATGCGAAACTAATATGCGAAGTCGAAATCTTAGCTTGCTCGTTGTTGAACATCGTAGAGCGGCATTCATGAAGCAGCTTCATGAATCATGCGCAGTCTTCATAGAAACACTTCAGCAGACAGAGCTCAGTTTTGCAGCAACACCAAAACACACAGACCAATAAGACATCTGATTTTCTTGCGCATGACGTTCGCGTTGAATTGCTCGCACAGCTCGGCGATCAACTTCGCATAGCCCTCGCTCTCCTCGCGTAGCAGATTGAACTTTTGTTGTCTGTAGCTGAAAACAAAAACACAGAAGAATGAAAACACGGCGGTTTTTCACTCGCCGGAATCTTGTTTCATTCACTTGGAATTTTGCTGTTGTTCTTGGTTGTGCTTAGAATAAAACGATGTTCCGAAGTGCAGAAAACCCTAAGTCAAGCCTCAGTGATAAGTTGAAAAAAAGAAAACAAGACGTTTGTCCTCTTTAAAGTTGTTTTTTGGCGCAGGAAAGTTTGTGTTTCTTTCATATACCGAGTTCGCATGAGATAGTTTGCGCACGTCTATGGGACGCATCTGTAGAATCGAGTGCCAGAGACGTGCGTGCAAATGTCGCATCGCCACAAACTAACGAGCTTGCACACTGTTTCAAAGGATACGTACATCTCTTTCCAAGTGAATGGCAACGTTTCACCTGCATCGCTTTATCGCTTGTAAGAAAACTCAGATCTGAATCCCGAAACTTTTGACTGAACTCACTAGAGGCGTGTCCGTGTGACCGCCAACGTTTTCGTGACCAGCTTTCCATCTTGCTCGCTCGTTTTCAACGATTCGAATTGAAGTCTCCAAAGGCCTTTGACGCCAAGTTGCTGAATGGAAATGAATCTGGTGTGGTTGGGGTTTTTATTTCCGGTTTAAAACGGTTTTATTTCCCAGCACCCAGTTTGAAAACTTGGCTTTCGAAAGCAATCAAACCAAATGCAGTAGAATTTAATGTTTTTAAGTTTAGTGCAATTCAATTTGAGTTTGAAACAGTTTAGGTTGAGTTTTGCAAAATCATGGTCCAATAGTTTTTGGCCAGCAAAGTTTTCGAAAATTCCTAAGGTGAAACCGGTTTTTATCTCAATAAAAAACGAAAAACCGGTTTTTCCAAAAAAGTTTTATTTCCCACACCAACCCAAAACCTGTTTCAATATCATGTGCAGTTTTGCTGCTGATTGGTTGACGACCACGGTGATCATAGTTGTTCTAGGGGGGGGGCAAAAAATTTTCGAATCTATCTCTATCAGACAGGTTTTTTAGCTCAGCTATTATCTAAAAAAAATTTTCAGCGAGCTATCTGTCTAAAAATTTTTGTCTTCCCAGACATAAAATAAGTCAATTTGGACTAAAATTTACCATTTTTTGCTCGTAATTCTTGAAAATTTCGCTAATTTTAGGCAAAATACGCGTTTATACTTGATTTTTAGTTTATTTTTAGCATTATTTTGTTGTTTTTATAATTTTTAGCGTTTTAGCTATCTATCAAATTTCAAAATTTTGACCGCCCCCCCCAAATTTTCCAGCTATCTATCTATCTGGAAAATTTGCTCCAGCCGGCCCCCCCCCCCCAACCCCTCGGCTCTGGAACAACTATGACGGTGATGCATTCTGTGCAGGGATTGTTTGTGGAGGCGTAGTCCACACTTGCAGCGAATGCATGCATCACGTGGTCACAAACCAATCAGCTTTCTGCATATGATGCAGAAAGAACTGTTTAAAGAATTTCAAACTCAGCTCTGGTTTGATTGTCTATACCACTACAGTAAACAAAAACGAGACAACACCAAAACACTGAACGTGCGCACAAGTCGGGAAATGAGCAGCAAAAACGGACCTCATCGCAACAAACGTTGACAAAATCACAGAATCTAGAAATCTGCTCCTTGTTTTGTGTCACGGCCAACTCCAAGTCAATCGTGTGCAGTATGTCCGACAAGATTGGAACAATGTCGGGCAATTTTTCCTGAAGAAGTTTTTGAATTGATGAAAATCGACCCTGTTGCCATGAAAATGCAACAATATTGAGCCAATGATTCACATATTTATTTTGTTTTGAACCACACATTGCTCAAAGAGGTTCTAAACCTTTTATTTCCTTCCGCCAGGTTTATTTAATAAACTATTCCGTGTCTTGCAACCAAAACTTGAGCACTGAGCTTCCGAATTTCCCAGTGCCAGATGCCAGTCACTCACCGCTTGCACTTTCAACTGTTGAACTGCACTCGACGGTTGTATCGCCCCCTTCAGCACATCCTTGCAGATGCGAATCAACATGAAATACTCGGATGCATTCGGACCGCTACCGCCGCTTGTCGACGGTTTGCGAGCCCGAGCGTCGCCGGATTTCGTCGTCGTCATTGGCTTGGTTTTGTTTTGTGAAAAATTAACTGGATTTTCTTCGATTCTCTTCCTGAACAAAACTAAATTTGTAATGGGCAGCGCAGCAGTACCACTCGGGTTCGAAAAACAAATGAAAATCCCGATCAAAAAATTTTTCCCAAAAATGCCGGAGGAAAATCCATAGTTGTTCCAGAGCCGAGGGTTGGGGGGGGGCGATATAGACATAGTTGTTCCAGAGCCGAGGGGTGGGGGGGGGCCGATATGGATAGCTGGAGCAAATTTTCTGGATGGATAGATAGCTGGAAAATTTTGGGGGGGGCCGCGGGGGGGGGGGTGGTAAAAATGTTTGAAATTTGATAGATAGATAGCTGAAACGCTAAAAAGCTATAAAAACAGCAAAATAATGCTAAAAATACACTAAAAAATCAAGTATAAACGCGTATTTTACCTAAAATTAGCGAAATTTTCAAGAATTACGAGCAAAAATAGTCAATTTTGGTCAAAAATTGACTCATTTTATGTCTTCGAAGACAAAAATTTTCAGATAGATAGCTGGCTGAGAATTTTTTTTAGATAGATAATAGCTGAGCCGAAAAAACCTGTCTGATAGAGATAGATTCGAAAAATTTTTTGGGGGGGGGGCCGGGGGGCCGCCCCCCCCCCCCCCCCCCCCCCTAGAACAACTATGGATATAGATAGCTGGAGCAGTACCGTGGGCCCAAAACAATTTTCGAAGGGGGGTATGGTACCGTGGGGGGGGGGGGTGCCGGCCGAACAAAAAGTGAGAGGGGGTCCAACCTAGGGTTAGGGAAAAAAAATCCGGATTTTTTTTTAAACTAAAAATTTTTTTTTAAATTTTTTTTTACAAGTTAGGTTCGTTCGAAGCGTCTCGTCGAGCTGAGTTCATCTAGACTATTTTCAGAACGATCCG
This sequence comes from Theristus sp. LFF4_11, assembly GCA_030248135.1. Taxonomy (NCBI): domain Eukaryota; kingdom Metazoa; phylum Nematoda; class Chromadorea; order Monhysterida; family Xyalidae; genus Theristus; species Theristus sp. LFF4_11. The sequence goes on from JASANC010004528.1 coordinate 13,520, forward strand.
GGAAACTATAAGAGCGAAAATCGTGTTTTATTGAAATTATGTCCATTTCATAGAGGGAAAGTTGCATTTTCAACAGTAAAACAGGGCAATTTTTCACGTGTACTTGAATATTGAACCGTTCTTAGTGGTTCCTCTTTAGAAAATTACCAAAATTTGACTGTGTTCAAAAATTCCTGTTTGCTGTAGCTAAGTCGGCAACCCCTGTCGACCCGGTCGCCCCCCCCCAAGACACTTACTTTCAGGTTCAACCAGCTATGCTATCTGCCACATGGCGAGAGCCCACTCTTCAAATCATCGTATCGAAAACACGTACCATGATTTCGCGATCACGTTGCGGGCAACTGACAGACGCAAGTTTAACACGTTAGTTTAGCTCAGCACGCAAGTTTTAACATGTGGCCATGTTATCGGGTATCTGAAAAACGGTCGTGTGATGTGGTATTAACCAACATCTCCGCTCAAATTGTTTAACAATATATCGCACAACTCCATTGTAGACCTATAACATACGCCAATCAACAAGATATCATGTTCATCTCATGGCCTACCGACTGAAAAACATGTTCTAAGTTGCAAGAAAACGATTTCTGAAACGATATTTCAATTCAGTTAAGTCATTTCAACGCTAAAAATTGACTCTAGAAGTCATCCAAATCGAAAAACATGGAGTACGTCGGTCAAAATGACCAAATAATGACATTTACCTAAGCACACAAAGAAGTTGGGAAGAAAATTTGGTTTGAACTTTCAAAAAATTATGCCATAAATCGAATTTTCAGAGCAAAGTAGAAGAAAAAATTCAAATTTTTTTTAAGTTTGAAAAAAAAAATCCAAATTTTTTTTTTTAAACGAAAAAAAAAATAAAAAAAAAATTTTTTTTCAAAGCCCCTAACCCTAGTCCAACCTATGGTAACGTGGGACCCCCCATGGGGGTCCCATGGGGGGTGCATTTTTTCAAAATTTTCTGTGGGGGGGTAGGGTTGGCACAGGAAAAAAACCGGTTTCTTTTCCGTTTTAAAACCGTTTTTTTTAGTTTTTTTTCTTGAGAAAATAAAGAACCGGTTTTTTACCTTAAAAATTTTTAAACTTCGTGGTCAAAAATCACAACTCTTCGTTTGATTGATAAAATGTAAAATTATATTTTTGAAAAAACGGTGCAGTGAACTGTGTCAAACTGAACTGGTGAAGCATCATTTTGCAGAAGCTTTTGTGTCAATGGTCAAGTGAAATACGATGAAGACAAGGTGACTGCTAAACTAAGTGCATATGCATGCAGACTGACGACGATGTTGTCGATTTGCAAAGGGTAACTGATGAAATGTTATTTTTCAAACGCAATCCGCCACCGGTTTCACTTTGCAGTTCTGCAAATCTCGCCCCCTAATCGGGGTCAGCTATCCGGTCTCCTTGCAACCGTCCCTCCCCGCTCCCCACACCTACACGGTCACCGTAATGCATCATTATTAAAACAGGTGCATGTGCAGTAGCGGTGGCCCCTGCCTAGGGTTAGGGGCTTTGAAAAAAAAAAATTTTATTTTTTTTTCGTTTTTTTTTTAAATTTGGATTTTTTTTTTCAAACTTAAAAAAAATTTGAAAATTTTTTCTTCTACTTTGCTCTGAAAATTCGATTTATGGCATAATTTTTTGAAAGTTCAAACCAAATTTTCTTCCCAACTTCTTTGTGTGCTCAGGTAAATGTCATTATTTGGTCATTTTGACCGACGTACTCCATGTTTTTCGATTTGGATGACTTCTAGAGTCAATTTTTAGCGTTGAAATGACTTAACTGAATTGAAATATCGTTTCAGAAATCGTTTTCTTGCAACTTAGAACATGTTTTTCAGTCGGTAGGCCATGAGATGAACATGATATCTTGTTGATTGGCGTATGTTATAGGTCTACAATGGAGTTGTGCGATATATTGTTAAACAATTTGAGCGGAGATGTTGGTTAATACCACATCACACGACCGTTTTTCAGATACCCGATAACATGGCCACATGTTAAAACTTGCGTGCTGAGCTAAACTAACGTGTTAAACTTGCGTCTGTCAGTTGCCCGCAACGTGATCGCGAAATCATGGTACGTGTTTTCGATACGATGATTTGAAGAGTGGGCTCTCGCCATGTGGCAGATAGCATAGCTGGTTGAACCTGAAAGTAAGTGTCTTGGGGGGGGGGGGGCGACCGGGTCGACAGGGGTTGCCGACTTAGCTACAGCAAACAGGAATTTTTGAACACAGTCAAATTTTGGTAATTTTCTGAAGAGGAACCACTAAGAACGGTTCAATATTCAAGTACACGTGAAAAATTGCCCTGTTTTACTGTTGAAAATGCAACTTTCCCTCTATGAAATGGACATAATTTCAATAAAACACGATTTTCGCTCTTATAGTTTCCCGGATCGTTCTGAAAATAGTCTAGATGAACTCAGCTCGACGAGACGCTTCGAACGAACCTAACTTGTAAAAAAAATTTTTTTTTTTTTTTAAATTTTTTTTTAATTTAAAAAAAAAATCCGGATTTTTTTTCCCCTAACCCTACCCCTGCCCTTTAACACAGGAAAGAAAAAAATGCAAAAACTAAATTGATCATTTTCACCTTATCAAAAAGGCTTGGCTTAGGATTAGGATTAGGTTCAGGATTAGGAACCTACAACGACTCATTGCAAGCAACCTCTGATCAGAAATCAAAAAAATCACTTTTAAGTATGTATACAAATCCACGGTCACTGCCCAGTCTTTGTTTTCAATTTATTGAACGTGCTGCCCTGGAAACCAATAAAAGCGAAATTAATTTGATTTGAAACAAAAAATTGGGTAGCATTTGGTGGCAAAAATAGCATATTGGGTCGGTTGTATGCCCGAAAACAGCATTTTACGCTGCTCAAAATCACTAATTTTGATGTATTTCCTATTTTGAGTTCAAGATGCCAAGTTCTGAAAAGTTTAGGAGCTGGGAAGCATTCGGTTTTTTATGGTTTTAAAACAGTTTTAAAACGGAAAAGAAACCGGTTTTTTTTCCTGGCAATATAAAAAACCGGTTTTTTACCAACTCTAGTGTTGGGTGTGAGCGGCATCCCAGCTGACACCGCGGCCACGGCCACGCCCTGCACCGAAACCGCCGCCGTGCAACATTTTTTTGGAAACCTTCTTTTTGCTTCAGTTCAGTGCGTCAATAATGATTTAATTCGATTGAAATAATAAACTCTTCTTGTCCCCGTGTTGTGTCGTTATGTGCCCTTCCCCTTCGTGTCGTCTTTTATGGGATGCTCCAGCTCAGTTCAGTTCATATGCTGCTGAAAGGTTTGGCGTTGGCTCAGGATTAAAATGGAGGGTGGGTAGGGATGGAGCCGGTTCCGGTCCGGATTCCGGCGCCTGAAATAGGATCCGGATCCTGGTCCGGATTCCGGTGCAATTTTGCCGGGGAAATAAAAACACGGGGAAATAAAATCGTGACACCGGCCGGAATGGCCGAGACCCGCGAATTAACCAGTTGATTCCTCCGTTTCAGAGCTGTTCAATGGTTTGACAAATTTGTTTCGGTGCTTTGTTGGTTTTGCTGTTGTGCATTTGGCATGTCATCAGTGAGCGTTTCTTTAGTTTAGTGTTCTGTTCAATGGTAAATGGTTCACTGCTTTTGTCTTGAGTGGTAAACTTATGTGCAGCATCGTCCACTTAAAAAAACGTGGCTGCCAGCAATGTCACGTCTTCTGGCCGACGTTGTTGATGAGGACAATAGCAGGTTTTTTGAAATCAGCCATCTTCGTTGGTCATATTCAGTTAGCTGTCAAACAGTTGCTTTTTGTGAGCCCAAGAACACCAGCGATTTTAGCGATGTGTGTTACCGTGGGTGTGCGGGGGTAGAGTCCGTGGCGTAGCGGTAGAACTTCGGCCTACAGTTCTGTAGGTACGGGGTTCGAACCTCGCTGTGGACAAGACATACTCGTGGAAAATTAGAGTGACCAATGAACATCTAATGGTCTATTCCCTCCTGAGCCGAGGGTAAAATTGGGCTCGGGGCAGTATTGCCCGTCTCCGCCGGAGTTTGGTACCTTCGGGTTTCCGGAACCGGCGCGCGTACAAATAAATAAATAAAATAAATAAATAATAAATAGAGATGTAAGGGTCAAAAAAATATTTTTTTTTCAATTTTTTTAAAAAAAAAGTAAAAAAAATGAACATTTTTTTTATTTTTTTATTAAAAATTTTTGAAATTTTTTCTTTAATGTGCCCTGAAAATGCCGTTTTTGGCATAATTTTTCGAAAGTTCAACAAAAATTTTCTTTGACTTTACCTTGTCACTTAGTCTTCAACGCTGCAGGTGGCATTCTGGATTGATTTATCGACTGTTTTTAGCCTTGGTGAGTGATGATCGACTCGCGCATTGAAGTACTTGAGCGTCGCAAAGGCTAGTTCAACAAATTCCGATGCCGCTAAGGTGAGATAGAAGCAGAGAACTCAATCAATCAATCAATCAATTTTATTTGTGTGCCTCACGGCCAGTTCACATCAACACATTCACAAAACTTCCATTATGCAAAACAGACACAAATGATGTCACAAAAAAAACCTAAAGAAACACAGGATTATTGATGAACTTGGTGAATGCATGAATGAAAGCAAGCAAAAAGTCGATGCAAACGAATGGGCAGATGACTGCCCGGGTACATAGTTGTTCTAGGGGGGCCTGGGGGGGCCGGCCCCCCCCCAAAAAAAATTTTCGAATCTATCTCTATCAGACAGGTTTTTTCGGCTCAGCTATTATCTATCCAAAAAAATTTTCTCTGCCAGCTATCTATCTGAAAATTTTTGTCTTCGAAGACATAAAATGAGTCAATTTTTGACCAAAATTGATCATTTTTGGTCGTAATTCTTGAAAATTCCGCTAATTTTAGGTAAAATACGCGTTTATACTTGATTTTTAGCGTATTTTTAGCATTATTTTGCTGTTTTTATAGCTTTTTAGCGTTTTAGCTATCTATCTATCAAATTTCAAAATTTTGACCGCCCCCCCCCAAAGTCACATGGCCCCCCCGCGGCCCCCCCCCAAAATTTTCCAGCTATCTATCTATCTGGAAAATTTGCTCCAGCTATCTATATCGGCCCCCCCCCCAACCCCTCGGCTCTGGAACAACCATGCCCGGGTATTCACACAAAGAAACAAAATCCACAAAATAAAACCAACCGTCGACAGTCAGAAACAATGAATGTTAAAAAAAAACGCGCAAACACAATTGAAGCTTGAGAGAAGAAATAAATAAAATAGCGCGATCACGAACCGACAACATCAGACAGCGCACAACGGCCACGATTGACATTCAGGCACGATTAAATTAAGCAAGAGAAAGCAAAATAAACACGGCACAGTTGCTTTTCTTTTCTTCATCGCAGTTTTTCTCTCTTGTTTTTTTTTGTTTCTTGTTTTTGTTTTTTGTTTTTTTTTTGTTTTACGTTTACTCACATTTACGCATCGTTTTTCAGGATCTCGAAAGGTCGAAATTGCACTGTCTGCCACTGCAAGCGTAACTTCGTTGGTTGCTCGTTGCTGTTTCGCCTCGTGTCGTCAGCATGATCACACCGGTTTGTTGTTGAACTTGTTTCCGTGTTATTTGAGGTGAATTGAGAGGCAAAACACGAGACGTGATGTCGTCGGTGGGAAAATGGGGTCGCCGAAACCAAGTCTGAAATTTTCACCCTCCTCCCATATGAGTGGGGGTCATATGGTAAGTCGGTGGCTCCTCAGATGGTGATATTCGGACTCCCTGAAAAATTCTGAACAACTTTCATTAAAAAAAATTAAAAAAAATTTTTTTTAAAAAGAAAAAAAATAGAAAAATTTTTTTTCTTGACATCTCTATGCGGGGGTGCCGTGATCCCCTAAAACCAGATAGACCCCCCCAACGACGAATCCACGAGAGGACGAATCCATTTCAATGGTGTTGCCCACGGTTTGCGCACTGAAGCAGCGCATCGAACAAGTCGATGCGAGTGGCATTGGTACGACGAAAGAAACGCTGCTGACCAGCATCGACACTCGCTTCCGTGCACTTTTCCACAACGAATCCAACATCATGGCTACGTACGTTGATCCGCGATTCAAGAATACTGCAGTCGTCTTCGAAAATGAAGGCACGATTCGTTGTGAACTACTTCACATTGCAAAGAAAATCTTGAAACGACCGGAGAGGAGACGCCACAAACTGCGACGATGATACATCCGAGATCGCGAATAACGACGATGACGAAAGTGAACGCGAGCCTGGACCAAAAAATAAATCGACTGGCCTCTACGGAGGCATCGAGTTTCACGCTGCGCGACCGCGCAACCCGTCAGGCGAATCCAGTCTCGAAGACGAACTGCGCGGCGAAATGAATCTGTACGAGTCGGATGATTTTATCGACGAACCGGACAAAAGTGATCTAGTGCTGGACTTCTGGCGGTTGAACTCGTCGAAATACCCCAAACTATCGACAATCGCGCGCAGATACCTTACCTAGCACCGCCACCCACAAGCGTGGCAAGCGAACGAATGTTCTCTAAAGCCAGGCAGGTGTTTGTGTACAGCCGATCTCGTCTGTCATCTCAGAACACCGAAAACATAATATTTCTGAATGGAGTGTTGCCTGCACTTGATTTATGCCAATGCGATGTGAATTTTGTCAGTTGTTGTTGTTGTAATTTTTAGTTGATTCACGTGCTGTGTCTTGCTGACTTTGTTTCTGTGTCTGTGCTGTTTTATGCTGAAAATGTGATGAGCGACGAAATGTGTGTCTACTGACGAAATGGCTGAAGAAATTTGAGTTTCTTCAACAAGAAACTCAGTTCTTCTTGTGCAGGTGAGTTTTATCACTTTACAAATTCACAACACTGGGCATATTTTGGGCAGGGTGCAATTTCTTGTTCAACTGATCTTGGCGACTTGGCCAATTTTTTTTTAAAGATCGAAGATAAGGCAAGCCGCGCAAGCCATTTTTTAATCGAAACAATAACCTCATCAAATTTTTATCGCAGTAGAAATTTTTACTCCTCCGTAAAAAATTAATTTTTGACCAAATTTTCTGTTTGACAGCTTGAAACCAACAAAAATTCATTCATCTGATTAAAAAAATAAACATGGGCTAAAAATAGGGCGCCACCAACATAAAGCTTAGGTGTTGCACACAGTACCGAAGGCGAAAGCAAATTTTCGAGGGGGGGTGTCGTCACGTGGGGGGGTGCCGAAAATTTTTCAGTGGGGGGGGGTGTCAGTCATGGTACAGTGACACCCCCCCAGGCGTGGGCCATGGGGGGGTGCACTATTGTAGAAAATTTTCTGGGGGGGTGCACACCCCCCACCCCACCCATGAGATTTTTTCGCTTAAATTTTGAAGGAAAAACGCTAAATTTTGCTGCAAAATCTTTGAAATTACAATGAAGAATGTCAAGTTATCATATATTTAGCTTATATTATAGACTTTAAAGACAAAAAATCATGATTTTTGAGCAAAAATTCATGATTTTTGGGTGGTCCGAGAAAATTTTTGGGGGGTGTCACTGTTACTTAGATCCATCTAGGGGGGGGGTGGGGGGGTGTCTAGCAAATTTCGAGGGGGGGTGTGCATGGTCCAGTGTCAGGTTTTGGGGGGTGGGTGTCGCGTGACCCCCACCGGCCCCACCCCACCCCCCCCCCCACGCGGAGGTCTCGGGTGCTCTGGGGGGGGGGGGTGTGTACCCCCCCCCACCCCCCCTCGTCTTCGGTACTGGTTGCACACCACAAATCATGTGGAGAACAGATGAATGACAGCGAGACCAAAACAGTACCGTGGGCCCAAAACAATTTTCGAAGGGGGGGGGGGGGTATGGTTCCGTGGGGGGGGGGGGTGCCGACCAAAAAGTGAGGGGGGGGTCCAACCTATGGTAACGTGGGACCCCCCCATGGGGGGGGGGTGCATTTTTTCAAAATTTTCTGTGGGGGGGGCCCCCCCCCCCCCCCACCCCCCATGATAATTTTTCGCTTAAATTTTAAAGGAAAAACGCTACATTTTGCTGCAAAATCGTTGAAATTACAATGAAGATGGTCAAGTTATCATATATTCAGCTTATATTATGGACTTTATAGACAAAAAATCATGATTTTCGAAAAAAAATTTTAGGGTGTACGGAAAATTTTGGGGGGGTCTCCGCCAGACAAAATTTCATGGGGGGTGTGGGGGGTGTCGGCCAAATTTTCGAGGGGGGGGTCCGATGAGGGGGGGGTGCCCGGTTTTAGGGGGGGTGGCACGGCACCGATGCGCGCAGATACCTGGCACCGCTAATAACAAGCGTGACAAGCGAACGAATGTTCTCTGAAGCCAGGCAGGTGTTTGTGTACAGCCGATCTCGTCTGTCAACTCAAAACGCCGAAAAGGTCATGTTTCTGAATGGAGTGTTGCCAGCACTTGATTATCCTATGCGATGTGAATTTTGTCAATTGTTGTTGTAATTTTTGGTTGGTTCACGTGCTGTGTCTTGCTAACTTTGTTTCTGTGTCTGTGCTGTTTTATGCTGAAAATGTGATGAAGAAGCGACAAAATGTGCGTAGATGTTTTTTAGACATAAAAAGGCCATTCCGGTCCGGATTCCGGCAATTTTTGCCGGATCCGGCCCGGCCGGAATGGGCTTTTGCCGGATCCGGCCCGGATTCCGGCAAATTTGCCGGATCCATCCCTACTTATCTGCATCGGAAATGGTAAGCCAAGCTTTGGGACGCTCAAAAACTTTGTCGCAGATGTTGTTGTCGAAGCCTAAAATCAGTCGGTAAAACGGTCCAAAATCGACTGCTGACGGTTTTACGAGGTAATACCAAAAAATTTTGTTGAACTTTCAAAAAATTGTGCCAAAATTTAGGTTTTTAGACCTTAGAGCATATTAGAGGAAAATTTTTTTTTAATCGGCATTTTTGTTTTTTTTAATTACTTTTTTTTTAATTTCGATTTTTGTTTAACAACCCTAGGCGGAACTTTTGATTTGTTTTAACTACAGATTCTGTTTTGATGACCTCATTTTAAGGTTGTTAAACAACAATCGAATTAAAAAAAAATAATAAAAAAACAAAAATGCCGATTTCAAAAAATCGAATAATTTTCCTCTAATATGCTCTGAAAACGCAGAAAACCTCAATTTTGGCGCAATTTTTCGAAAGTTCAACAATTTTTTATATTACCTTGTAAAACCGTCAGCAGTCGATTTTGACCGTTTTATCGACCGCTTTCGAGCGCGTTGAGTTGAAATAAATTGAGAAAAAAATTGAGAAATTGAGATTTTAGGCTTCAACAACTTCTGCGATAAAAATCAAACGCACAGAAATCTTAAAGCCAAAAAAGAAAATATCCATTCCATTTTCTTTTTTTTTGAAAGTGATGTTTCAGCCCGTACGGCTTCATATTTAAAAGTACATGTACGGTGGAGGTGGTCCTCTTCCTCTTTAACACAGGAAAGAAAAAAATGCGAAAACCAATTTGATCCTTTTTCACCTTATAAAAAAGGCTTGGCTTAGGATTAGGATTAGATTTAGGATTAGGAACCTACAACGACTTCATTGCAAGCGTCATCTGATCATAAATCAAAAATCATTTTTTCAAAATTTTTAAATATGAATACCAATCGAAGTGTACGGTGGTGTTTATTTTTAACAAAGTTACTGACTTCTGTGCGAAACGTTGTTAAAATATAAAACATGAAATTCCGTTGAAAATGAATGATCACTGATCAACAAATAAAACACATATAACCTTTTATAGTTGCCCTGGATAATTTGTAGTATTAGCTGATTGGTTGGCTGAAACGATTGGTATTCATATTTAAAAATTTTGAAAAAATGATTTTTGATTTATGATCAGATGACGCTTGCAATGAAGTCGTTGTAGGTTCCTAATCCTAAATCTAATCCTAATCCTAAGCCAAGCCTTTTTTATAAGGTGAAAAAGGATCAAATTGGTTTTCGCATTTTTTTCTTTTTTTTCAGCCAACCAATCAGCTAATACTACAAATTATCCAGGGCAACTATAAAAGGTTATATGTGTTTTATTTGTTGATCAGTGATCATTCATTTTCAACGGAATTTCATGTTTTATATTTTAACAACGTTTCGCACAGAAGTCAGTAACTTTGTTAAAAATAAACACCACCGTACACTTCAGCGCTCGCGAAAACGTCAAATCTAATGAGAAAACTGAGAAATAAATTTGTGCGGGTGGTGGCGAACTTGTAAACTGCAAAGCCCTTTCGTACTGTAGGGGAACGCTCTGCCACTAGGGTTGCCGCGAGACAGGAATTTGGCGAGACGAGACGATACGCGATACGCAAAGTCATTGTACGAGCCGATACACGATACAGCATTTTTGGATTTTTGACGATACGAGACGATACACGATACGCAAGGTCACGAGACGAGACGATACACGATACGCAGGGTCACGAGACGAGACGATACACGAGACAGCAAAAATTGGTCCGAGCGAGACAAATAAAGAGACGATACGAGACGAGACAAGTAATTTGTGAATTTTTTTGGAAATAATGCCTGAGGTATCAAAGCGCACACATTTATTTACTCCGCAATTGATTGCCACACACAAAAAGACACGCGAAAGCAAAAAAAACAACAACAAAAACTCACACAGGAGAAAAACCAGAAAAACTCACGGAAACAGAAACAACAGCAACAACAATCAAATCAAAACTATGCGTCTGCTCCCGCCGCGTTCAGTTCGTCAAACACGTCCATGAAGGCGAACGCAGCCACGAAAGCTATCATGAAGTCCAAGAAAATCGAGACGATACACGATACGCAAAGTCACGAGACGAGACGATACACGATACGCAAAGTCATTGTACGAGACGATACACGATACGCCTATTTTGAGAATTTGGCGAGACGAGACGATACACGATACAGCAAAAATGGGTCCGAGCGAGACAAATGACGAGACGAGACATGTCTCGTGGCAACCCTATCTGCCACTGCGCTATCGATTCAGCACATGCAAATGCGTTAACAAAACAGGTCAACTGTTATCGACGTGTCTAAACATTTCGTTGTCAGACCAAATAACGACACGAGCGCTGAATGTTGAGCGATTTGATTGGTCAAAGCTAAAAAAAGAAATTGTTTAGAACACGGCAGCGTTCTTTTTAATTTACCTACTAGCCTATTGACCCGAGCGTATGTGGCTTAATCAATGCCAAGCCTTTTTGGTGAAGTGGCATTGACGAAAGAAAAAACAGTAACGTTTACTGAATAATAACCCGGAAGAAAATTTACCTTGTGCTGCCGTGAAGTCGCCTACAATACGATATTTTTTTAATGTATTTAAATAAATAAAAAATGCGAAGTCTTTGCTATTTTTACCCGTTCACCCTAACCTAAGTCAAGTCTTTTTGTAAGTTAAGTAAGATTGAATAAAAAATATAAAAATTAACGTTTTTTCATTAGAAAATACCCGTTTTAA
>JASANC010004529.1:0-16835 GCA_030248135.1 Theristus sp. LFF4_11
CTGAAACCCAATCTGTCAGACTTTCTGTTCCCAGAAGAATAAAACAACATTGAAATTCTTAATGCCACCGCCGCAAGCAGATCCCCGTATACGAAATCTGTTTTAAACTTGAAGCCATTGCTTCACACTCTGCTTTTTTGGCGTTGTTTGTTTCGTTGCTGCCTTTCTTGTGTGTTATGGTCGCGTGCACGTGCACTGTCACCCAGACTCCGCCCCTCCTGTGTTATAGTGGAGTGGACCACCACCACCGTACATGTACTTTTAAATATGAAGCCGTACGCAATTGTGGCACAATTTTTCGAAAGTTCAACAAAAATTTTCTTTGATATTACCTCGTAAAACCTTTAGCAGTCGATTTTGGACCGTTTTACCGACTGATAATGATTTCAGGCTTATACAACATCTGCGATAGGGTTGTTAAACAAAAATGAAAATTTTTTTTTAAAGTAATTAAAAAAAAAACAAAAATGCCGATTAAAAAAAAAAATTCGAAAAATTTTCCTCTAATATGCTCTGAAAACCTCAATTTTGGCACAATTTTTCGAAAGTTCAACAAAAATTTTCTTTGATTATACCTCGTAAAACCTTTAGCAGTCGATTTTGGGCCGTTTTACCGACTGATTTTAGGCTTCGACAACATCTGCGATGAAGTTTTTGAGCGTCCCAAAGCTTAGCCTACCATTTCCGATGCAGATAAGGTGACGATTCGCCTCGCAGAGCGTCCGATTGTGCTCGCTGCTCCGTTTGCAAGCGCTACGTTGTCTGGTTGCTGCTTCGTGTCGTGTCGTCGCGACACCATCAGAAGAATTGATCGAATTTCAAGGCGGTATGTTTGTCTTCACTTTAGCATTAGCTTAGCTGGGGACAATTAGTGACGTTTTGGAGGTCAAAACACAAGAAGAGGCATGGTGACGGTTTGGAAAAGGGGTAATTGAGGTCACCAAAACAAAATCTGCAAAGTTCCGCCATACGGGAGTCATTCGGGAGGCGCTTGCATATCATATGTGGTTCTTCGGACTCCCTGATTGATTTAGCACAACTTTGATTTTTGAAATTTAAAAAAAAAAAATTTTTAAACAAAAATGACGATTTTTGTTTTTTTTAACAACCCTAATCTGCGATGAAGTTTTTGAGCGTCCCAAAGGTTGGCTTACCATTTCCGATGCAGATAAGCTGACGATTCGCCTCGCAATCTAAATTTGAGCGTCCAAGCCAGTACCGAAGGCTTGTTTTACTGTTGAAAATGCAACCTTCATTCTATGATAGACAAAATTTCAATGAAACGCGATTTTCGCTCTGATAGTTTTCCGGATCGTTTTGAAAATGGTCTAGCTGAACTCAGCTCGACGAGACGCTTCGAACGAACCTAACTTGTATAAAATAAAAAAAATTAATTAAAAAATCCGGATTTTTTTCCTTCTAACCTTACGTTCCCCCCAAAATTTTTTGAATCTATCTCTATCTGAGAAGTTTTTCGGCTCAGCTATTATCTATCTGAAAAATTTTCTTAGCCAGCTATCTATCTGAAAATTTTTGTCATCGTTTTAGCTATCTATCTATCCATCTATCTAATTTCAAAATTTTGACCGCCCCAGCCCCCCAAAGTCACATGCAACCCCCCAAAATTTTGCAGGTATCTATTGCTCCAGCAGCTATCTATATCAGCCCACCCCCCCCCCCCCCCCCCGAAATCCCCAGCTCTGGAACAGCTATGCCAATAATTGGCTAAAAAAACATTTTCCGGACAAATTAGAAAAAGAGAAGGTTAGCATTCGTACACGATATACCAAACACGTGCAACGATGCCGCAGGCACGTCTTTAATGAACACCATCACACGTAACAAACAAACAACATCATGTCATTTTTTAAGTTCTGCGACTCCGTGCATTTACAAATAGCTGATTGGTTGGTGACCACGTGATGCATGCATATTCTGTGCAGGCATTAATTACTCTTAAGGCGGAAACATTGCTTGGTTTGCATGGAAGATACAATGCATGCATCGCGTTGTCACCAACCAATCTGCTGGTTGATATAGAGTTAGACTGTAAGCAGTACTCAACTCACACCTTATCGTCATGCTAGCATTGAATCTGTAATTTAGACTTCGTGAAATGGCCACGAAACACTTTGGCGATGCGAAGTGCCATATCCAGTCGTTTTTAAGCTAATTCAATTGTGTAAATGCATTGTGTTTGCGTTGCGTTGCAGAACAAAAATAGAAGATGACTGCCTCTCTAGAACAACTATGTCAGAAAATATTGTCATCTTTTATATTCGTTCTGCATCGCAATGCAAACACAACGCATTTACACAGGCGACGTGGAAATTGACGTGGAAATTGGAAAAGCTTTATGACGATTGAACTGATTGGCTGGTGATCGCACATGATGCGTGCTTTCTGTGCAGGACAGGCTCCACCTCCGCAGCAGCGCTGCACGAAAAGTCTGCATCATCAACCAATCAGCTGATAGCATATAGTTTAGAGTTGGACTGTAGTTGACAACGACGTTGAAGTAGAAAAAGCAATGCTTGCACAAAAAGCATGCACCACCACGTGAATCACCATTCACCAACCAATCAGCTGATTGCCTATAATTTAGAGTTGGACTATACCTTCATTCGACCAAAGTAATCTCCACAGCTTTGTCATTAATAGACCCATTGTGCTGCTGTTGTGTTGTCATTAATCCAATCCTTCCAAATGTCAACTTTTGTGCGGCTATTACAACCGACGACGACGACGACGACGACGACGACGACGACGACGACGACGACGACGGCTTGGCTGCACTTAGGGATGGTGAAAAACCGTTTTATATAAGCAGAGAAAAACTGATTTTATTTCCGTTTAAAACCGTTTTCCATTTTTTTCCAGCACTTAGCTTTTATAACTTGGGCCTAGGGTAGGGTTGTTAAACAAAAATGAAAATTTTTTTTTAAAAAAAAAGTGATTAAAAAAAACAAAAATGCCGATTTTTTTAAAAAAAAAAAAATTCGAAAAATTTTCCTCAATATGCTCTGAAAACCTCAATTTTGGCACAATTTTTCGAAAGTTCAACAAAAATTTTCTTTGATTATACCTCGTAAAACCTTTAGCAGTCGATTTTGGACCGTTTTACCGACTGATTTTAGGCTTCGACAACATCTGCGATGAAGTTTTTGAGCGTCCCAAAGCTTAGCCTACCATTTCCGATGCAGATAAGGTGACGATTAGCCTCGCAGAGCGTCCGATTGTGCTCGCTGCACCGTTTGCAAGCGCTACGTTGTCTGGTTGCTGCTTCGTGTCGTGTCGTCGCGAAACCATCAGAAGAATTGATCGAATTTCAAGGCGGTATGTTTGTCTTCACTTCAGCATTAGCTTAGCTGGGGACAATTAGTGACGTTTTGGAGGTCAAAACACAAGAAGAGGCATGGTGACGGTTTGGAAAAGGGGTAATTGAGGTCACCAAAACAAAATCTGCAAAGTTCCGCCATACGGGAGTCATTCGGGAGGCGCTTGCATATCATATGTGGTTCTTCGGACTCCCTGATTGATTTAGCACAACTTTGATTTTTGAAATTTAAAAAAAAAAATTTTTTTTAAACAAAAATGACGATTTTTGTTTTTTTTAACAACCCTAATCTGCGATGAAGTTTTTGAGCGTCCCAAAGGTTGGCTTACCATTTCCGATGCAGATAAGCTGACGATTCGCCTCGCAATCTAAATTTGAGCGTCCAAGCCAGTACCGAAGGCGAAAGCAAATTTTCGAGGGGGGGGGGGTGTCGTCACGTGGGGGGGGGGTGCCGAAAATTTTTCAGTGGGGGGGTGTCAGTCATGGTACAGTGACACCCCCCCAGGCGTGGGCCATGGGGGGGGGGGGGTGCACTATTGTAGAAAATTTTCTGGGGGGGGGGGTGCACACCCCCCACCCCACCCATGAGATTTTTCGCTCAAATTTTGAAGGTAAAACGCTAAATTTTGGATTGCGCAAAAATACGCCGCACAACCAAAATACGCCGCAAGGGAAGCGCGCCGCATGCCAAAATACGCCGCAGAAAATATGCACATGGCAAATTCAAAATACGCCGCAAACAAAATTCGCCGCAATCATTAAAACTGCTCAAAATCACACGGAAACAGCATAATTAAACGAAAGTTGGCTCAGATTTAATGAAACTAGACATAATCACAACAAAAAAATACATTTTCCAGGGTTTACCTGTTATTTGACAACGTGCTAAGTGTGTGCGGGGATCAGAAGTTGATATGAATGTTGTTCTTTATTACCACCGCAATAGAAATGGGAAATTATATTTTGTGAGTTTTGGAACACACCCAACCGCAGCTTGTGGTATTGTATTGTGCACAGCTCGAGAAGTTGGGGACAGACTTTCGGCGGTCATCGTTGCAGCAGATTTTCAATGCAGCAGCAGTGTTACCCAGATTTTATTTCGCAATATAGAGCCCCTCGAGCTGTGGTTGGTGTCGATCGAAAGGCCAGCTTCCAGGCTACACGCACATGTATAACTTGGCAAATAAAGTTCAGTTTTTATATGAAAAAAACAGTCGTAAAAAATATGTCACACGCGCGCGCACTCGTTGCAAAGACGTTGCTTCACTTTTCTCCATGAAAACAAAACGACATTCTTTGGGCAACATATGCCAATAAAGTACTCGTGAACCGGGATACGATGAGCTATCGATAAGCTCAAACGGTAAAGGAACGAAGACGCAATGGTTTGTAAAAGGAAAAATTGTAAAATATCTCAAAAGTCAAAAATGAAGTACATGTCATTTTTTTAGGAAATGTAAACTTTTTAGAAAAACTTTTAAAGTCACCGAGTTTTTTGGGCTTGCATTATTGCGCATCAAATACGCTTTCGAACGCACCCAACCGCAATCCGAAGCACTGCGCACAGCTCGAGAAAATCCGTGTGACAGGTTTTAACCGGTCGTACTTGCAACACACTTTCACAACAGCAATCGGTTTTCTTAGATTTTCTTTTGCAGTATAGAACCCCACGAGCTGTGGTTGGTGTCGATCGAAAGGCCAGCTTCTAGGCTACAAGAACATGTGTAACTCGGCAAATGAGGTTTAGTTTTCATAAGAAAAAAACAGTCGTAAAAAATATGTCACACGCGCGCGCACTCGTTGCAAAGACGTTGCTTCACTTTTCTCCATGAAAACAAAACGACATTCTTTGGGCAACATATGCCAATAAAGTACTCGTGAACCGGGATGCGATGAGCCATCGATGAGCTCAAACGGTAAAGGAACGAAGACGCAATGGTTTGTGAAAGGAAAAATTGTAAAATATCTCAAAAGTCAAAAATGAAGTACATGTCATTTTTTTAGCAAATGTAAACTTTTTAGAAAAACTTTTAAAGTCACCGAGTTTTTTGGGCTTGCATTATTGCGCATCAAATACGCTTTCGAACGCACCCAACCGCAACCCGAAGCACTGCGCACAGCTCGAGAAAATCCGTGTGACAGGTTTTAACCGGTCGTACTTGCAACACACTTTCACAACAGCAATCGGTTTTCTTTTATTTTCTTTTGCAGTATAAAACCCCACGAGCTGTGGTTGGTGTCGATCGAAAGGCCAGCTTCTAGGCTACAAGCACATGTGTAACTCGGCAAATGAAGTTTAGTTTTCATAAGAAAAAAACAGTCGTAAAAAATATGTCACACGCGCGCGCACTGATTGCAAAGACGTTGCTTCACTTTTCTCTATGAAAACAAAACAAACCGCCGAAACAAACCACAAACAACATATCACCGTGTTCCCGATGCTTTGCTGAGTTGATTGAGCTATCGATCGTCGAAATCGGTCGAGCACAGCGCCGGCAGAGTCGCCTGACAGGTCGGCGCACAACACACATGTCGTGAAATGCATCATTTGCCAACACATAACGTCGCCTAGATCACGATTTACTCAGCCGATTTCGACGATCGACGGCTCAATCAACTCAGCAGAGCATCCGGAACACGATGATGTGTCGTTTGTAGTTGGTTTTTGTTTTGTTCAACATTTGTTTGTGTGCAATAAAAAATTCGTGAAAAAACACACAACACCAATTTATGGTGGTTTGAAATTTTGTCGATTTTTAAAAAACCGCCGAAACAAACCACAAACGACACATTGACGTGTTGCCGGTTGTTTTCTGAGTTGATTGAGCCGTAGATCGTTGAAATCGGTTGAGCACAGCGCCGGCAGAGACGCGTGACAGGTCGGCGCACAACTTTTTTGTCTGCAATAAAATCAAAAAATCTTGACTACGGTTGGCATTGTCGTCGCATTGACAATAATTTTCGTCGTCAAATTAAAAGGAGTTGGGCTGGGCAAAGCGAGAAGTAGAACGGCTTTGTGTTCCAGTCCGAGATTGCAATTTGCGGCAAAGCGGAACGAAAAATGAAAAAGGTGATTGAGATTGATTGGTTCACTTCACAGAAATAGAGGTAAACTTGAATATTTCAGAAACTTTCGCTCTGTTTGTTCAATGTTCTTCAAGCATCGGCGTCTTTCGTCAGCTACCATAAACCAATTTTGAATTCCCGCGTATCTGTAAAATATATTCTGGGGTTGGCGACCTAAAATGAGACAAAAAGAAGTTTTTTCAATCTATTTCTATGAAAATGGGATTGGATTGGGATTGCTGACAGCTTACTTAACCGCCAAAAACAAATTTCTAAAAACTGCGGCGTGTTTATTTCTTGCGGCGTATTTCTTATTTGCCGTTTGGATTTTGTTGCGGCGCATTTTGGCATGCGGCGTGCTTCCCTTGCGGCGCATTTTGGCCGTGCGGCGTGTTTTGTTTTCATCAAATTTTGCTGCAAAATCTTTGAAATTACAATGAAGAATGTCAAGTTATCACATATTTAGCTTATATTATGGACTTTAAAGACAAAAAATCATGATTTTTGAGCAAAAATTCATGATTTTTGGGTGGTCCGAGAAAATTTTTGGGGGGTGTCACTGTTACTTAGGTCCATCTAGGGGGGGGGGTGGGGGGTGTCTAGCAAATTTCGAGGGGGGGGGTGTGGATGGTCCAGTGTCAGGTTTTGGGGGGTGGGTGTCGCGTGACCCCCCCCCACCCCTCCCGCACGCGGAGGTCTCGGGTGCGCGGGGGGGGGGGGGTGTACCCCCCCACCCCCCCTCGTCTTCGGTACTGGTCCAAGCTGCTCCGTTTGCAATCGTTACGTTGTCTGGTTGCCGTTTCGTGTCCAGCCGTCGCGACACATCATCAGATTTGATCGAATTTCAAGCCGGTATGTGTATTTTCACTTGGGCTGGGGACAATAAGTGACGTTTTGGGGGTCAAAACACTAGAAGAGGCATGGTAACGGTTTGGAAAAGGGGTAATTGAGGTCACCAAAACAAAATCTCCAAAGTTCCGCCGGGAGTCATTCCGGAGGCGCTTGCATATCATATGTGGTTCTTCGAACTCCCTGATTGATTTAGCACAACTTTGATTTTTGAAATTTTTTTTTAATTTTCTTTAAAAAAACAAAAATGACGATTTTTGTTTTTTTAACAACCCTAATTATACCTCGTAAAACCTTTAGCATAGCAGTCGATTTTGGACCGTTTTACCCATAGTTGTTCCAGAGCCGAGGGGTTGGGGGGGCCGATATAGATAGCTGGAGAAAATTTTCTAGATAGATAGATAGCTGGAAAATTTTGGGGGGGGCCGCGGGGGGGGCCATGTGACTTTGGGGGGGGGGGGCGGTCAAAATTTTGAAATTTGATAGATAGATAGCTAAAACGCTAAAAAGCTATAAAACAGCAAAATAATGCTAAAAATACACTAAAAATCAAGTATAAACGCGTATTTTACCTAAAATTAACGAAATTTTCAAGAATTACGAGCAAAAATGGTCAATTTTGGTCAAAAATTGACTCATTTTATGTCTTCGAAGACAAAAATTTTCAGATAGATAGCTGGCTGAGAAATTTTTTTAGATAGATAATAGCTGAGCCGAAAAAACCTGTCTGATAGAGATAGATTCGAAAATTTTTTGGGGGGGGGCCGGCCCCCCCCCCCCCCCGCCCCCCCAAGAACAACTATGGTTTTACCGACTGATTTTAGGCTTCGACAACATCTGCGATGAAGTTTTTGAGCGTTCCAAAGCTTGGCCTACCATTTCCGATGCAGATAAGGTGACGATTCGCCTCGCAGAGCGTCCGATTGTGCTCGCTGCTCCGTTTGCAAGCGCTACGTTGTTTGGTTGCTGCTTCGTGTCGTGTCTAGGGGTGGGTCGGTATAAAAAACGGTTTTTTTCGGTATAAAAAACGGTATAAAAAACGGTTTTTTATACCAGCGCCAAAAAATGGCCAAAATAAATTACCGATATTTTACCGCGTAAATTTTGGTTTTTCCGGTTTTTTATACCGCCGAAGGACCCAAATTTCAATTTTTGAAATCACTCAAAATGCACTGTATTCCGCATATCCATTTCAATTTTCATTTTCGCCACTTCATAACTTGATGTTCTGGAGAACACAATTCACGCTCTTGGTATAAATAAAGCACCCTGAGACCCGTGCCTCTCCTTCCATGTCCCATCTCGGTCGACCGCCAATGGGCTGGCTCTGGTCGGCGTTCGCTTTATTTTCCAGCTTTGTTCTTATGTTCTTGTCTTTGTTCTTTGTTTATCTGTTCAAGTTTGGTCTACATGGCAATGTTGTGTTTCGTAGTTTAACAGCTTCACGCTTTTTCCGCTTTAAATCTGCCGCTTGCGCTTTTTATGCTAGTTCTTTTGTTGACAAAGTGAAGAAACTAATACAGCAAAGATTTGGTTATTTTTCAGAATTCGGTTATTAAATTTTCAACAATAAACGAGAAACGCCGCGATATTTATTCAGTCAAATTTCTTGAAATTTTGTGTCTTTGAACTCGGAAATTGCTCAAAGTTTTGTTGGTGATGTCTTCGTGCTGTTGTACTGGTGATAGTGACCCGAATCTCCATCTGATTTTTTTGCTCTTTCAATTTTGTTCTTGGTTCACTTCTTTCGTCTGTGCGGGTTCGTGATTCTTTTTGTCTTTCGGTGATCTTTTGTGTTTAGAAATGCGGTGAAATTGTTGGCAGTTACATATCTCTCGATCGTGTCAGTTCAATTGATTTGCATGTATCACATTCCTTGCTGTTGCACATGTCAATCTGTCTTGCGTTAGCTTTTTTGTTTTAAACTCGCATCTGATAATTTTTCTGATGCTGCATTCTCTCTAAGCGCCACCGATTCAAATAAAATCAAGATTGGAATACGTTCAGAATTGTGGTCTTTTACTCATTATAGTTTGACGCGCCACAGACGACCGGATCAGTTTATTCGGGTGCTCCAGACAGACACAGTAAAACGGTACTAAACTGAACTAAACTGAACCCCGAAATGGTACAAAACATGGTATATATCAGATAGTGCAGACAGCGATGACGTTTGTTGACGTGCACTTGCCACGTATACCAGCCACGTATACGACCACGCCAACTCCTCCCCCGTGAACGGAAGACGATGCGCCACGGACGATAAATTACAATGGTACAAATCACAAGAAATAATCACAACAGAGCAAAACAACGAATGAGCAACAACAAAAAATCATGGTTGAGTGAAAAATCAATAGAATGACATTCAAATACGCATCCGATTCAATTTGTCGTCTTTTTCCCCCTTTCACGAAGATCGGCAAGTCGACGCACAATCACTTTGCCTGATTCTAAACGAATCTTCGCAGACGACGGTTTCAACAGCTCAATAACGGTTCCTTTCAACGGATGCGTAGGATGCAACTTGCTTTTCCTTGAATCACGGTTTGTTGCATCTTTCACCCAAACCAGTTCACCAACTCTATACTCATCCGCTGTGCGGTTGTACCACTGTCGATTCACCGACTCTTGTTGGCTTTTCATGGTTCGACTGTTCACCTTATCGTAGAATTCTTTTAATTTGGGGGTCAATTCGAATTCAGTCGGACCACTACTAAACTTAGCACCCGTCTGCACTTCATGTGGAGATACACCTAAAGTACCATGAATAGTCTGATTATACGCGGACACAGTAGATTCCAGCTGCCGCGACCATTGTTCTGGCTTTTTGTCATTTTGCAGCAGTTGACGACATAACGTTACCTGCAAGGTATTCATCGCACGTTCAACTAGACTGTTTCCTGTGTGCGATTTTGGAGTTGTTTTGTGGTGCTTGATATCGAATTTCTTTAACAATTCAGTGACTTGACCAGACACAAACGCTTTCCCATTGTCCGTCACAATTTCTTCAGGAACTCCATGTCGCTTGATCAATTTAAGCAGAAAACTGCACACCACACTAGCAGTTTGCGATTTACACGGCACTGCTTCTACGTAACGAGACATTGCGTCCAACGCAACAAGGCACGATCGCACTTTCTTTGAACGTTCAAACTGCGAAAAATCGAGATGCCATCTACGTCGAGGCTGATCCGGAGGCTCTCTTGGAGACAACGGTAGTTTCTCTAATCGCTCTGATCTCTGCTGACAAGATTCGCAGTTAGCACAGAACTCTTGTATCTGCTGCTTCATGTCAGGCCAACAATAGAACGGCTCAATTCGCTGAAGAACTTTTGGCCATGCTGCATGTGTAGCCATTGCACCTGCATGGTGTCTCTCAATGATCTGTCTCTGCATTTCCACACTCTCAACTTTCATTGGTTGCAGGTCTTTTCGAATCACGTTACTCTCTTCACTATCGATACGCGGTGGAGCTGCCGCTAGAATTCGACGAATACGCGGTGACTCTTCGATTGTCGGTGCACGCGAAAGTGCATCTGCGACGACATTCTCTTTGCCTGGTTTGTACTGCAACGTCACTTGATACTGTTGCAGAGTCATGCACCATCTGTGCAATTTATTTGACGGCAAATCTTTTCTAAACAGATCACTCAACGGACGATGATCCGTATACACTGTCACTGGTGCACCATAAATGTACGGATGAAACTTTTTCAGCGCAAAAATGATCGCGGCTGCTTCGAGCTCTGTCGTTGCATAGTTACGCTCAGCTTTTGACGTTGACCGACTGATACATGCTAACGGCAAACGTCTACCATCCGCCTGTTCCTGCTCAATCATTGCACCAAGACCATCTTTTGAGGCATCTGTAGTAATAAAAGACGGAACGCCAATCTGTGGCATTGTCAACTCCATTGGCGATGCCAACTGCTCCTTTATGCTCTGAAAGTTTGCTTCATACTCCTCAGTCCATTTCAATTCCTCAGTTTGCAGTTTTGTCGTTTTGAGCAACTGATGCATAGGAGCCAAAACATTCGCCAGATTCTTTTGGAATCGAACACCGATGTAGTTCGCCATTCCAAGAAAACCCTGTAGTTTCTCTCTCGTCTCTGGCTTTGGGTACTGCCGAATTGCTTCTACTTTTTTCGGGTTCGGCTTGATTTTATTGTGCGAAATGATATACCCGAGGTAATCGATTTCTGACTGAAAAAACGCACACTTAGTCGGGTTCAAACGCAATCCTGCGTCGACCATAGCATCAATCACCATGCTCACATCATTCAAATGTTCCTTAAATGAACGACTGTACACCAGGACGTCGTCCAAATAAACTCGACAACGCTTGCCAATATGCTCCCTCAGTTGGCTGTTCATAAAGCGTTGGAAAGTTGCTGGAGCACCGGTCAAACCAAATGGCATGCGCAGCCATTCAAATAGTTTCCACGATCCTTGGTGGAATGCGAGGAATGCAGTCTTTTCAATGTCCTTTTCAGCCATTGGAATATTGTAATAGCCGCATTTCACGTCCAGCGACGTAAAGTAACGTGCATCCCGCAATGAGTCAATCATGTCATCGATGCGAGGCAATGGATACGCGTCAGCTCGCGTAATACTATTCAATCGCCGAAAATCCACACAGAAACGCCAACTACCCTCTTTCTTTTTCACGAGCACAATGGCAGATGCGTACGGCGAATTAGACTCACGGATGAACTTGTTTTCGAGCAATTCACAGCACATGTCCTCTACCACTGATCTGAGATTCAATTCGATTCGACGCGGTTTCTCGCGGAAAGGTGGATTATCTCCGACATCAATTGTGTGCTCAACCGTTGCTTTGCCAACGTTGTCAACGTTCTGGCATTTACCTGGCACGTAGCTAGTGCTGAATGCTCTCTCTTTGGACTGCAGTAAATGCTTGACAGATTCCGTCTCTTCTGCTGTCAAGTCCCCAATTTTCAACACATCAATCAACTCCTCTTTTTTCGCATGCTCAACTGACTGATTCACTGACTGCACATCCATCCACTCAGTATCTTCACCATTGCTCTCTTCAATTGGAACTTCCAACTGAAAACGCGCATTTGCGTCTTTATCAACAAACATAATTCGTACCCGTTCATCATCAGGTAACACCGGGCAGTGCTTGCGAATACGACGCACAAATGGCGGATTGTCGGATTCAGTCTGTCTGTTTTTCATCAGGCGCAAAGGCTTTCCGCTGCCCGTGATCACACTGACGGCAATTTGCCTCAGTTTATTCCGACCAATCACCAAGTCCACTTCGCCTTGCATAGCGTCAGTGACCAAGAACTCACAGTTCTCAATAGTCTGCCCATCAACACACAGCGTTGCATAACACGTACCAAGCACACGCATGGGCGTACCGTTTGCTGCACTCAAATTGATGCTTTTATTGTGGTTGCGCTCAATTTTCAAACCACATTCACGCGCGTATCGCTGCGTTAGAAGCATTGCGTCTGATCCGGTGTCGACGCAGTAATATTTCACAACTCGACCGTTCAACATCGGTGTCTCGTAATCACCGTCTTGCGCTTGGTCTGCACCCTTAGCACTACTGCCATTCTTCATCAAACCCACTTTTTTCTGCGCATTATTATTTGCACCCTGTGACTGCTGCGCATTATTCGGACGACTCTGATTCTGTCCGAACGAACTCTGGCCACTCTGGCTCGAATTGTTACCATGCCAATTGTTCCAATGGCCATGGTTGCTACCACGACGTGACTGATAATTGTTATTCCGATTTTGGTACTGCTGCTGGTAACCGTTACCAGCTCCAAAATTATTGCGCCAGTAGTTACTCTTGTACACTCCTCCACGACCACGCTTTCCACGAGCACTACCTCTACTACCACTGTTGTAGTACGATTGACCGTTGAAACGTGAGACAGACATGCTCTCCTCAAGCTCCACAATGTAGTCCACAATCTCACGGAAACTCTTACCAGCCACATACTTTGTATTGGCTTTGTTGGACCAATCTGTGTTGTTTAGATGCTCAATGAACAGTCTGCTCATCAAATGCTCGTGCTCGGTATCATACCTGCCATTCACATCACACGGCGGTGCACCCGTTTTCTGATACAACGTTTCCAACCGATTTGCGAAATCACGTGCGGTCTCATTCTGTTCTCGACGCGCGAGATGAAAATCTTTGTGAGCAAATATCAGTTCATTGCGCGGACCGTACGATCGCTCTAGATACGCGATTGTCTCGTTCAGACTCTTTCGCACACTATTCGGTTGCTGGTCGAACACATGCTTGGCATCATCAGTCAAACAAGCACGAATGTGTTGCACAGCCAAATCATCATCAAAAAACTTGCCCATTTTAGCCATACGCAGACGTGTCTGAAGCGAATCCATCCATGCACGGAACTGAATCGTTTGATTGGGGCCGTAACGCTCCCATTTGTTTTGCAACAATGTTAATGGATCGCAATACATCACAGCGTTCAATGAATCACTTGGGTCAACTTTGACCTCAGACCGATCATCATGCTCATTTCCAGAATCACTGTGCTCGCAGGAATCATCCTTCTGGAAAATCGTCTGCTTGATTTCCGCAACTTCACTTTTAATCTGATCAAACCGTTCATCAGACTTGCGCAGCAATTCCTTGAGCGTGACCATCTGCGCTTCCGATTGCAACTGCATTTGTTGCTGCATCATCGTCATGAACATTTTCAGATCAGTGTGCAAATCACCGTTATCACTCTTTTTGACCCTTTCATCCTCCTGTGTCGGCCTCGCCTTTCCGGCGGAATTATTCATTGTTTTCCAATCAGCATCAGCGCTCTCGTGCCTTGCAGTGTTCTCGTGCATCTTTTTAGTGACAGAGGGTCTTTTTTGTCTTTTTTGTTTGGCACGGAAGACTTTTTGTTCACACTCGTTATCACTGGTCTCTTGGGTCAAAACACTGCTCGACTGCACGGCCCTCTGTTTTTTATTGTTTTTTTGTTGAGCGCTAGCCGACTTTGAATGACCAGATTTGACAGACATGCCCACTGACTCACTCTTTTTCAACGTCTGTTTGGGCATTGGACGCTCTTGCGACTGCATCGCTGGCTGTGCATCGTCCGTGTCTCCAATCTCCGAAACGGAACTGTCGCCCACTCTGAACGGCAAAGTCAAAAAGTCGTAACACTCAAAATAATCCACAAAAACAGCAAAAATACGGTTCATCAACTCCGCATTACTGAGCGCCCTTGTTTTTGACAGCTTACGCGTCACAATATCGTGCAGCTCCTTGTTCACCTTTGTGCCATTGCGCAAACTGTGACACAAATGCAACATTGCCTGACGATCACCACTTCGGCCATAGTTGCACAGAAACTGCGTTGCCTGCACCTGATCCACTTTGTCCTGCACTACGGACTCTCTGGACAAAACACTGTTTGCATGTGAACCACCATGACTCTTTTTCGCAGACAACACACCGGTTTCTGCTGTAAACGCGAAACGCAAGGCTCATTACCAGATTCCAACTCACTTGGCACGGTAGGGGACTCTGCATTGACACTCACTTCAGCATTGCTCTGTGACTCGCCCTCTTCACCGACCTGCTGCACTCGACCGTTTGGCTGACACCAGTTTTGTGACAACTCGAGAAATGGCTTGTACTGAAAATACTCATTCAAAAACAAAGACAATTTCGCAGCCAAATCTTCAGTGCTCAACTTTCCTACCTGCCCGAGCTTGCACTTCATACCGTATTGCATCTGCGGGTGCAACTTCGTAGTCTCACGCAACGTGCTAGCTAATCTAAGCAGGGCATCCCTGTTGTCACTCACGAAACAACTTTGAACCTGCGCGGCCAACTGCTTCTGGTTCAGTTTGCAGCTTTTCACGTCCTCAGCCGTACGCTCACTGGACGAAGATGCGCGCGAATGTGCCGACATTGCTGCGCTGCTGCTGGTCAATTCCCTGTGCTCACAAAAAACAACACACAACACTGAGCAAAATAACAACCAACCACTTTTGGTGTCCAGGGTGATGATGACCAAATTGATGCGCGCTCAGATGGCTGCGCTCAGATCACGTCGGGCTCACCAGTTTGACGCGCCACAGACGACCGGATCAGTTTATTCGGGTGCTCCAGACAGACACAGTAAAACGGTACTAAACTGAACTAAACTGAACCCCGAAATGGTACAAAACATGGTATATATCAGATAGTGCAGACAGCGATGACGTTTGTTGACGTGCACTTGCCACGTATACCAGCCACGTATACGACCACGCCAACTTTAATTGCTTTTTCTACTTCAACGTCGTTGTCAACTACAGTCCAACTCTAAACTATATGCTATCAGCTGATTGGTTGATGATGCAGACTTTTCGTGCAGCGCTGCTGCGGAGGTGGAGCCTGTCCTGCACAGAAAGTACGCATCAGGTGCTATCACCAGCCAATCAGTTCAATCGTCATAAAGCTTTTCCAATTTCCACGTTAATTTCCACGTCGCCTGTGTAAATGCGTTGTGTTTGCATTGCGATGCAGAACGAATATGAGGGCATGACAATTATTTTCTGACATAGTTGTTCTAGAGAGGCAGTCATCTTCTATTTTTGTTCTGCAACGCAACGCAAACACAATGCATTTACACAATTGAATTAGCTTAAAAACGACTGGATATCGCACTTCGCATCGCCAAAGTGTTTCGTTGCCATTTCACGAAGTCTAAATTACAGATTCAATGCTAGCATGACGATAAGGTGTGAGTTGAGTACTGCTTACAGTCTAACTCTATATCAACCAGCAGATTGGTTGGTGACAACGCGATGCATGCATTGTATCTTCCATGCAAACCAAGCAATGTTTCCGCCTTAAGAGTAATTAATGCCTGCACAGAATATGCATGCATCACGTGGTCACCAACCAACTGTGCCATATTTGTAAATGCACGGAGTCGCAGAACCTAAAAATGATACGATGTTGTTTGTTTGTTACGTGTGATGGTGTTCATTAAAGACGTGCCTGCGGCATCGTTGCACGTGCTCTTCTAAAGTATCGTGTACGAATGCTAACCTTTTCTTTTCTAATTTGTCCGGAAAATGTTTTTTTTAGCCAATTATTGGCATAGCTGTTCCAGAGCTGGGGATTTGGGCCGGGTGGGAGGGCTGATATAGATAGCTGTTGGAGCAATAGATACCTGCAAAATTTTGGGGGTTGCATGTGACTTTGGGGGCTGGGGCGGTCAAAATTTTGAAATTAGATAGATGGATAGATAGATAGCTAAAACGATGACAAAAATTTTCAGATAGATAGCTGGCTAAGAAAATTTTTCAGATAGATAATAGCTGAGCCGAAAAACTTCTCAGATAGAGATAGATTCAAAAAATTTTGGGGGGAACGTAAGGTTAGTAGGGAAAAATCCGGATTTTTTAATTAATTTTTTTTTATTTTATACAAGTTAGGTTCGTTCGAAGCGTCTCGTCGAGCTGAGTTCAGCTAGACCATTTTCAAAACGATCCGGAAAACTATCAGAGCGAAAATCGCGTTTCATTGAAATTTTGTCTATCATAGAATGAAGGTTGCATTTTCAACAGTAAAACA
>JASANC010004530.1:0-60040 GCA_030248135.1 Theristus sp. LFF4_11
TGTTTATTTTGCGAATGTGACAATGAATGTCAATGCAAGGAAAGTTAAATCAGTGAGCGTTTTCGAAAGTAACAAAATCAAAACTACGAGCACAACAAAGTGCCTAATTTTGTGCGGTACTGAGACCGAGACCAGTGTGAGATGTTCAGTTTATGAAACCGGAGCACAGCAGCGACACGTCCCAATCACATGCCGCTTAACCGCGCAGGTGTGACAAGCAGTGGGTGTCGATCGTGACTCGAGTGCGGAGCGCGCGTCGTGCGTGTCAATGTTGCCGGCAACGACCACCTGGCCAGGACGGCATGCGAGATATGCATCGAGCGCCGCCGACGCGCGCGCGTCGAACGGTGCATGTTCGCGTAGTGCGCCGCCGGGACGACACGCGTCGTTTGGAATCGCCTGCCGTTCGAACGCGTTGCGCACCGAGAGTTCGAACACGTGTGAGCGCATGAAGAAAAGCGGCTGCTCCGCGCCCGTGTGCGGCTCCCCGTGTTGTGTAGTCTGTGTCTTCCACAATGCACGCTCATTCTCCCAACTCTCTCTGAAACGCAACAATCGGTATGCCCATTAAAAACGACCACTGAAAGTTGCTCCGTGCTTGTTCCGGATATTGGCAAAAGTCATGGTTTTGCCGGTCGCCGATCAGAACGGCCGTTGTGTTGCGGACTTACGGACAAGCTCGTGAGCTCCTTCCAGAGTTCGTCGCCGAATTTCAGGTTTCGGGTGAAGCGCGTTTCGTCTCGGCATTGCAGAAGTGTAGTCTCCACGTCTCCGTGCAATTCCTTTGCAGACGCTCACGCGTTTTGGGTCTCCCGGATACGCAGGAGGTGTCAGACGGACGCGCATCTGCGATGAAATTTTGAGTTCGACTGGAATGCCCTCATCTTGCACGGCTGGTCAATCAAACTGAAACGCTGCGTGTACACGTGTCAGCAGGCACATCCCAATATGAGCTCATCAGCAGCTTCAGCGCATTGAGAAAAGCAAATAAGCCGCTAAATCAGTTAAAAGTTATAACGGTTAAAACGGTTGTAAGCAACAACATAACGGCGATAAACGCGGTTTAGTATCGCATTTGTGTAGCTAGTTTGCACGGCGTCGTTGTTTTTCATGTCAAATGAATGATAATCTAAAACGCGCTCCACGCGCGCGCGCATACAGACACACGAAATGAGACGCGCTGCGACGCGCGCGTCTGCGACGAGCACGCGGCTCGCGGACGGGTTCTGCTCCGAGCTCAACGTAGATCCGAGTTCCTAGTTATCAATTTAATTCGGCTCCTTCAGTTAATGCAGCAGCCTCTTCTCGCCTCGGCAACTCTTCCAGTTTCGACGTTCGACTCGTTGAGAGACGAATCTTCTCTTTGTCGAGCGCGTGCTCCGCCAATGAGTAGGCAATTTCGAAAACAGACAAATCCGGCATTAAAGTATGGCTTTAGTGCAAGAACCCAACCCAAATGGAGTATTCATAACGATGCCACAATTTTTGTAAAAAGTACAAATGCGGGACACTTTTTGCACAAAATTGGCAGAGTCAGGCACAACCCAACTGCATGTTTTGTCAGAGACGGCACAATCTACCGTTTTGCATTGATGACCAAAAGTGCAGGAGAACAGCCATTTGCTCAGGAAGAAACGAGCTAAACGGAGTCCGGTCGTTGCACAGCGTTTACCTTGGCGGCACATTTATCATTTTCAGTGGGTCACGCTCTAAAAATATGTCATACTTCGTTTAGCCAATAATTGTTATCGCCCCCCCCCCCCCCGGAGCGGCAAGCAAAATGTCGGCAGCGGCGCCTGAATTGCAATTGCCGCGCTCGTCGGCAGCAGCAGAGAGCGCCCTGCCAAGTCCCGAGCGTCGGCGCCGCCCACGCCTCGCGCCGCTACCACCCCCGCGGAGCCGACCAACACACCGAGAGCCACTGTGCAAACATGGAAGAACACCAGGCAGA
This sequence comes from Theristus sp. LFF4_11, assembly GCA_030248135.1. Lineage (NCBI taxonomy): Eukaryota > Metazoa > Nematoda > Chromadorea > Monhysterida > Xyalidae > Theristus > Theristus sp. LFF4_11. The sequence continues at coordinate 1,952 of JASANC010004530.1, forward strand.
CACCACAGGCCCGGGAGGAAAATCGCTGTAGTGAGTGTTGCTGCGCACCCTGCCGTAGTGAATGATTCATTAAATAAACGTGGTTGCATATCCGAATTTTGTTGAAAACGGAACTTGGAAAGACTTTAAGCAAGTTTACATTTATGCTGCTCAGAAATTCATGATTTCAGAAATGTTAGTAAAAAGTGTCTCTATCGCGGTTATTGCTGGTGTGCTGAGTTCAACTCTTGGTCGTAGGGTTGCCACAAAACGTGTCTCGTTTAGCTGTCGTATCTCGTTTCGTCTCGTCGCCCGAAAAACTTGATTCTGGACAACAATTGCACGGTCTCTAAACCGGTGTGTGTTTTTGTCATGTCATTTTCCTTGATCTCGTGTTTTTTTATGTGATAAACCAGATTTGAAACGCTTTTTAAATTTTGCTTTTGTCTTAAATGTTTGAAGTTTGATATTTTATTGAGTTTTGGCCACCCGCTCAGTTCATTAATAGAAACACTTTTTAAATATTTTACACACTATTTTATAGCTGTGTTTCTCAATGTTTCATTTCGCAACTGCGACAGTGTTGGCGTGTTTGTCGTGGGTGAAAGAAAAAATACCCAAAATTTCCCAGTGGAATTTCCCGACTTGTCCAGCACAATTTTGTCTAGCATAGTCGCTGATTTTCTTGAAATGCTTATCAAGAAGTGGTGTATTGATTGGATCGCTGCTAAATAAACACTCGTGATCGTTCAAACGCACGCCCACATGCCATATTCTGGTTGCGAAATGAAGAAAAAGTAAACTTGTAATTTCAACGAACATAAAAATCTTTTCAGAAAGTTTTTGTTTATTGATGTTGAGTCGATTTTGGGTTTCGCTACTTCCAGAAAATTGCTCACTCATCAGTTTAATAGTTTTTTTATGTTTACGGCTCATATTGCAATTTGCAGCTTTTTGACGTTGAACTTTCTGGATAAACGAAATTTTGCAGTGCGCATTCAATTTTTCAAATCGTGCATCTCAATCAATTTTGCTGTATCGCCATTAAGTGAAAGAAGAGACAGTTGTAACTTGACACAGGCAGGGTATTTCAACTTTTTGAAATATAGTATGCCTTGTTTCTTTGATGTTCCGTAGTCACCGCAGACTTTATATTGTTGTTGTTGGTTGCCAAACTAGAAATCTAATTGACTTCACGACAAATCTATGTTTATAACTGAAATGGCGTTCCCTTTCCAATCCAATAACTGTAAAAATCCGTTCACAGTTGGCAGACCCTGTTCTTAAACATGTGCGTGAACGCAATAATTACCAAAATTTTATTCAGCACAGATGGGTATAGTTTTGTGTTGCACATCATTATTGCTTGTTATTGCTCCAATAAAGAATCATGTTCAACAATTTTATTTTTAAAAAAATGGACAATATTTTGTTTTAGTTTGATGGAGAATTTTTGTTTCTATTTGAGACAATTTTTCAAATTTCTGAAATCATGAATTTCTGAGCAGCATAAATGTAAACTTGCTTAAAGTCTTTCCAAGTTCCGTTTTCAACAAAATTCGGATATGCAACCACGTTTATTTGTGAATCATTCACTACGGCAGGGTGCGCAGCAGCACTTCACACAGCGATTTTCCTCCGGGCCTGTGGTGTCTGCAGTGTGCTCCATGTTTGCACAGTGGCTCTCGGTTGTGTTGGTCGGCCTCCTGAGGAGTGTGCTGGCGCAAGGCGACGGCGGCATCGACGCTCAGGAGTTTGGCAGGGCGCTCTCTGCTGCTGCCAACGAACGCGTACAATTCGATCTCAAACGCCACTACCCGTGCAACAGGTTTGCCACTCCGGGGGGGGCGATGTAAGTAGTTAACTAAGCAAGTATGACATATTTTTTAAACGTGACCCACTGAAATGACGTCATGTGCCGCCAAAGATGCGCTTGCTGTTCACAGCAAACCAGACTTTCCGTTTAGCCGATTTCTTTCCCACAAACAAATGGCTGATTTCTCCTGCACCTTTAGTCATCAATGCAAACGGTAAATTGGCTGCCATTAACGTCCCAACAAAACATGCAACAGTTTGGGACATTATGACTCTGTAATTTTGTGCAAAGTGTGTGGTGCAAGATTGGGGTCCACATTTGTTGCACAAGTTGGCTTGTTTATGGGTCTCCATTTGCAGAGGTTCTTACGCTAAAGCCATATAATGCCGGATTACTATATTTTCAAGTACCTACTCATTGGCAGGCACGCGCTCGACAAAGAGAAGATTCGTCTCTCAACCAGTCGAACGTCGAAACTGGAAGAGTTGCCGGGCGAGAAGGGCTGCTACGTGCTGAAGGGGCCAGTGCGTGTGCTGGAGGCGATCGGCAGCAATGTCGAGATCTACGTTGAGCTCAGACAGAACGCCAATCGCACGCAGCCACCGATGCCGTGCAAAACACTGCGTCGCAGCGGCGAACAGTTTGGATCGTGGTGTGTAGCAGCAGCATGCGCGCATTGAACACGTTTTAGATTATCATTCATTTGACACATGAAAAACAACGACGCCATTAAACTAGCTACACAAATGCGATACTAAACCGCGTTTATCGCCGTTATAAACGGGCTTATTTGCTTACAACCCGTTTTAGCCGTTATAGCAGCTGATTTAGCAGCTTGGTTGCTTTCTCAGTGCGCTGAAGCTGCTGATGAATGAGTAAGGATGTGCCTGCTGACACGATGTACACGCAACGTTTCAGTTTGATTGACCAGCCGTGCAAGATGGAGGAACGTCTGTCGAATAAAATTCGCGCGTCGCGCGTCCGTCTGACGCGAGCGAACGGCAAGGAAATTCGCTGCGGTGAGCGTCTGCAGAAAGGGGTGCACGAGGACGTGGAACTGCACTTCTGTATGCCGAGACGGAGTGACTTCGCAGACCTGGAGGGATACAGCGACGAACTCTGGAAGGAGCTCACGAGCTTGTCCGTAAGTCCGCAACACAACGGCCGTTCTGATGTGACTGCTAAAACCATGGCACTTTTTGTAGCCAATGAACGCGATTTTAGCACAGGCAATAGTTTCAGTGGTCGTTTTTAATGGGCATACCGATTGTTGCGTTTCGGAAGTTTCGTAGGAGAGTGAGCGTGCATTGTGGAAGACACAGACTGCACAACGCAGAGCCGCACGAACGCGGGCAGCCCGCTCTTCATGCGCTTCTACGTGTTCGACTTCTCGGTGCGCAACGCGTTCGAGTCGCAGCAGGCGCTGCAGCAGCGATTCCAAGCGACCAACAAGGAGATCCCGGCGGCACACTACGCGAACATGCCGTTCGTGCGTTTGATCAACGTCAGCCGCAGCTACATCGCATGTCATGCCGTCACTGGCCGGGTGGTCGTTGCCAGCAACGTTGACACGCACGACGCCTCACACTCGAGTCACGATCGACACCCACTGCTGTCACACAGACGCGGCAGACACCGCGGTTGAAAGCGGCATGTGATTGGGACGTGTCACTGCTGTGCTCAGTTTCATAAACTGAACATCTCACACTGGTCTCGGTCACCGACACACAAAATTAGGCACTTGTTGTCTCCTTAGTTTTTGTTTGTTACTTTCGAAAACGCTCGCTGATTTAACTCACTTGCATTGACATTCATTGTCACATTCGCAAAATAAACAGGCTAACGAATTATGATAATGTGCGTATGTGCTCATCGAGTAAATGTCTCTTCAGAAGTACATACAAAGACTCAGTAAACACTCCCATTAGCGCAGAACCTGAATACAGCATTTGTTGTGCAATGGTTGAAGTTGTTAATGCACATCCGTTGTAGTTTGACGAGTTTCAACAGCACAGAGAGATGATATATGCAATCAAATGAGAAGTGATTGACTTCAGTTGTCGGAACCAGTGCTTGTATGTGTTTTTCGAATCTGAAACAAATGACCGAGGGCAACAAGGACGAGACAGCGGCACCGGACGCAGTGCTGGCTGTGTACGAGCACACGAGCACGCCTCAGTGCATTCTGGTAGTGCGGCGACATTGGGAGGCGATGCACGAGGACACACGCTTGCGCGCCGTCGCTGAGATGTTCAAGTGCGCATAAAACTCCTTGCCCAAAAGTTTTTGGACATTCTGAGAAACAGCGCTTGATTCGAAAAGTTTTTCAAAAAACCGTTTTTGAGGATAATACTGAAACGCCACGAGCACATGCGTCCGTTTTGGATGTTCAGTCGCGTCAAGTTTGACGAGTATTTCTTGGACGAGCTCGACTTCCACGTGCCCTTCAGCAAGCACGTGAAATCCGTCTGCAACGCGCTTCAGGTCGACATCGGTCATTTTGCTCGCTGAAACATGAATCAGTATTGTTGCAAGCTGCAACGCTTTTGTCAGACGTTCATCGGCAACCTGTACAACTCACGGCGCACCGTCGAACTGATGTCCGACATAGGCCAGCACCATTTCTTCTACGACGCGTGCGAGGCGCACATTCGGGTGTGCCACAGAGTTGCTGGTTGCAGTTTTTGATTGCTTCTTCGTTAATCAAACACTAAATCAACTCGCTCCACTAAATCAGCTCGTCGAAGAACCACTGCTGTTGGCGTTGGCGGCGAACGTTCCAGAATCGTCGAGCGGGTGGACTGGCGAATTGGAGAGCGCGTGGCGCGCAGTGTTTCAGGTGCTTAGTTTGGGCGACTGGCTGATTATGTGCAGACAATCTGTCCAGTGTTGTGTTCTAGCTGATAATCGCAGCATTTGACCGCGGCCTCGCTGCGCAACGTGCCAACTATTTGCAGCACGCTGTCACCAGCGACGAGTATCTGATCGTTTGTGATAGACTTTGTCCAAAGTTTCACATTTTTGGATTTCAACAAAACATAACAAATTTTTTTAAAGTTATACAGATCATACAACAATGGCGCCAGATTGAACAGCAAGGCCTGGAAGATGCAGGCATCGCATTGTGCGGTGCCACAATCCGGTCAACATTTTTGGCGATTGGTGCTTTTTTTAAATTGGTGAGCAAAATTATGATTTGCGACTTTGCTAGAACGTACGAAGAGCTGACGAAGCAGTATGGTCTGTCGTTGCCGTCTACGATTGACACGGACACGCAAGAGTTCAGAGAAATGTCCATTAAGACGGTTAAGGTAAGATTTTGCGCCAAAAACTCGCGTTTTTTCTTTAAATGCGCGACGCAAAAGTGCACAGTTCACTACACAAACACTATACTTACATTCGTGACCTGAATTTTCCAAACTTGTCAACATTTTTTGTAAAATTACTTTTTTTCAGGCACTTGACGCCGTCATAAGATCGTACGAGCCAGGAGACACCGGATTTACGGCAGCCCCAAGTGTCATCAACGTCTTCGTCCGTTGCAACGTCTTTTTGGATGTTTGTTCAATTAACGCATAAATTTCTGAATTTTCAAAAACTCATGTTCTCTAAATCAAACGGTTTTTCTTTCCGTCAATTTTTTCAGATCTGTCCGAACTTGATGCAGAAAGCGTTCCTAGAAGGAATACAGCGAATGGTCAGCTATGGGCTGGGCGACGTCAGTGTGAACGACGAAGAACGACAGTCCTGGGTGAAACTGTGTCGAGTTTTTGCCCAAGCAATTACCGTAAACTTAATGAAATTATGAATTGTTCTTGTTCTCGTTTACCATTTAGTTACCTTAATATAACATTGTATTTTTCATTTATTCCATCCAAAACTATCGACAAAATTAAAAACGATTCATTACAAATAATGTTCAATTGAAGAGTATAGATAATAAATAAACAAGATAAACAACGATATTTACAAAAGGTTACATAATAAAGTAAAAACAATACAAAAACACAACAAATTATTACGCATAAACATGGAAAGTTTACCTGCAAAAAAGGTGTAATTTACAGGTCATTGTTCAACTGGTTTGTTGTCGCGTCTTTCTTTGTCAACGCTATCGCCATTCTCTGTTGATTTCGTAACGGTCAAAACCGGAATATCGCGTTTTTCGATCTGCTCTGGCTTTGGCGGCAAACGAGGTGCCTGCGAACATAACACGTCATCACGTGATGAATTTTGAAAGCCATTTTGAAAAACTGACCGAAAATCAAGGCTGATCCCGACTTACCGAAATAAAGAGACGTCCATTTGCATGGAGTTTGCTCGCCAGTTTCTCCTTGTCGACGTTGCCGGGCAGTGTCACATTTCGCTCGAAACGGCGCCTCTCGAAGCAGCCGTCTTCGTGGTTCTCCTCGTGCGAGCCGCTGATTAGCAACGCGTTGTCGCGAATGCTGACCTGGAGAAAAAAAAACACATCATTCTTGATAGGAGAGGCAATCAGCGCATACCCACTTCAATAAATCCACGAGCATTATACCTTCAGTTCTTCCAGCTTGAATTTGCTGACATCAATGGACAAATTGAAATCGCCAGCATTGTGCAGTTGCGTCGCGGCTGGCTTGTTTTCATCCGTGTTCCTCAGCGCCCCCTCGCACGACGACTGTGGCCGGGCAAGCAACGAATGACGACATGGCTCGCCAATCAGGAACCGCTCAACGAAACCGTGCAATGGATCCGTGGAAAACAACGGTTGTGAACGGCGCACACAGATAACGGCCATATTGATGAAACGATTCTGAGACGGCTTTGAACGAGAACTGAGAAGTACAGTTTAGTAGAACGTGCTTGAGAATCAATTTCCAAGAGTGTGATGGTTGGTGTTTCAAACAGACGTGTTTATATACTGAACCGACAACAGTGTCCAGAATGTTCTGGAAGAGTCCAGCAAAACGCACACACAAGTTGGTGACATTGTGTTTTTGTGACTCACTGCGTTGCGTGTTTTCGAGAATGTTCCAGAAATACACACGACGGGCATTTTTCAGTGAGTAAATAAATACAACGTTCTGCGTAAACATTTTTTCAACTAAAATTGATATTCGCTTTCTGCATTTAAAAGGCGGAACATGATTGAAAAGCGTAGAAGATGGTAAATAAGGTGAGAATACAATGTATGTGCAGTATGTTTCTTTAAACCTATCAGCTTTTTTAGCAAAACACCGAGCCCGCGAAAGAATGAAAGCACGGGATCATCGGGTTAGAAAAACATGTTTCGCCGCAATTGGGTTTTTGAGACCCAAACCCGAACATTACTACCCATATAATGCGTGATAAGCTGTCCGCTCGTTGCGCTCGCTCGCGCATCCGCATGATTATCAGCATTCGATCTTGCATGATTTATTTTGTTTTTTCTGTATTCAATGTTTAAAATCAACTGCAGCTCTGTGAGCTCACACAAATCAATTCACTGCAAACAAACAAAACAGAAGGAACGCCTCTCATAAACCACTTTCTTCACTTTGGATGAATTCCTTTACATAAGAAAAAAGTAATAACACCTGACGAGAACCGCATAGAATCTTATTGCAGCAACAAAAAACGAGCGTTAAAAATACGACAAAGTGTGTTCTGATAAAAATAGAGAAAAAGAAGCAAACAAGGAATCGAAAACGAAAGTGTTTGTTTGTTACATGGAAAGTAACGCGACAAAAAAGCAGCAGAGGGAAACCTTATTTAAAAAAACAAAATAAAATTAGGCAACCGCAGTGGATGGCAGTTTTCAGTAGCAGTGACTTGCGGAAAACAATTTTAGGGCAGACTGAAACACAACTGTTTTCAAAATTAAGCTTTGATTTCCTACTTTAAGACTTTAAAAACCTCAAAGCATTTTTTTAATTTCTATTTCGGTAACAATGAAAGGCGTTCGTAGATTTTCTCTTGAAAATGTCAAATAACTTGCATAAAGCAAAAAACAAGTTTTATGTATAGCGTGTAACAGCAACGGTTGATAAGCATGGACAACGTGAAATATAGAAGTGTTTCTTCAAAAAACAATCCAATCAAAGTTGATAAAATCGGTTTTGTTTGACATCCATAAGTGACGAAAAACATACGGAAACTGAGAGACGAAGGATTTAAATAACCATAACATGAATTAACCTAAAAAATTAAAATAATTCTAGCGAGAGAAAGTAGGACTTTGCAAGAAAGCGAAAAAGCTATGCACTGCAGTTATTAACCAAGCAACACACACGTTTCACTTGAGATTCTTGAACACAGACAGTAACCATAAATTAAAAACCAACAACTTCAGTTTGCAAATCAGAAAAACAAAGAAAATCGGCAAAAAATGTATCACCATATTTTGATCAGGCGACTATGAAAAATAAAAAAAGCGAAATTTCCAAACAACACACAGACAAACTTATGAAAAACAACTAACCATTCACACACGTGGAGTAATCAAACGTAGCATTTTTTCAGTACTACAACCACTTCATAATAAAAAAGCAACAACAAGAAACAATAACAAGCAAAAAGAACCGGTATCAATTGTGACTGAATGCTGAACGCAGGAAGTCTGAGAGAAGGGAGAGAGCGTCGGAGCCAAATAATCAACAATAGAACTCAAGCACACTTGGACGCCGATGCGCGGTCATGATATTCATTCAGAAACGTTTCATTGGCAAAATTGCTTTGTTGAATCGACGAAAGGGACAGAGCCTGGCAACGAGAGTGGACACTGCGCGCTCACTCACACTGCAACGCGTAGTGGTCGAACGAACCGAGGTACTCGAGTGCAGCTTGGTAGCAGAAGTGATATTGGTCCTGCAAACGCAACGAATTACATCGTGAACTTGCGAACGTACATACCAGCTGCACCTTGCAAAATGCTCTGCGTTATGAATTTTTGCTCTGGGTGCACAGATTACGGCTCGTGTACTATTCCGGCCCGCGAAATTCCGGCCCGAAGAATTCCGGCCAGAAGAATTCCGGCCTAAAGAATTCCGGCCCGAAGAATTCTGGCCCGAAGAATTCCGGCCCGGAGAATTCCGGCCCGACGAATTTTCGCCAGCACGAACAATATTAAACCACGAAGTGTTTTTTGGTAATAAAATATCGATTGGTTATAATTATTCACGACGTGAATAAATAAATTCATACAGCTTGTTTGAAGCTTTGTAAGCCGTGCAGAATTAAACATAATGACTTGTGTTTCTGCACTAGTGCCCCCTCGAAATTTGCTTGACACCCCTCCCAGCGAAATTTGCCTGAAAAAAGACTTTTTTGATGCACCGAAAAAAATCATGTCTGAAATAATGAAAATGCAAACCAGCCAGCAAGATCACGCCAATTAAATAATGCAAAAATAATACCAACAAAGACAAAACACAACACAAACAAATATCAGTTAATAAGTGATGGTTCACAAATCCTGGTTCGTGATAAAAAAAATCTTTTTATTTGTTGTTTTGAAAAAAGATTCCTCTTTCCAAAAAATCCATTAACAACATCAATTAAAATCAGTTTCCAAATATCATTGAAAATACACTGTAACATGTGAACATCGATATTTTATTACCAAAAATCACTTCGTGTGGTTTGATATTGTTCGTGCTGACAAAAATTCGTCGGGCCGGAATTCTCCGGGCCGGAATGAACGGGCCGGAACTCTTCAGGCCGGAATTAGCGGGCCGGAATTGTACCCCCCCCCTCAGATTAACTGGCCGTAACCTTGTCTTTTGTGAAAAAACAACAACAGCAACAATATCTACTATCTTAGTATTACAGATGTGTGTCAGTTGTGAATCGGCCGAAAGGCTAGAATAAATTAGAATCATTGAATATCGGTGTCTCGGCTGGACTTTGTGCACGACTCACTTCACTGTGCACCATGTTCGGCCGCTGCGTGCGCAGCAGTTTCACGGTGGTGAATATGTCGACGACGTTCTCGTAGCGCATTCTCTCTAGCACAATACTCAGTGTGATAAAGACGCCTGTCCTTCCGGCGCCAGTGCTGCAGTGCACCGTGATCGGACCCTCTGCGCCGAATTGCTCCTTCGTTTTGTGCACCTGACCGACAAACTCGACGAACATTTCGCCGGACTTTGGTGATCCCTGCTCCGGCCATTCCGTGTACTGGAAGTGTCGCATCGTACGTGAGTGACCGCTCTGCAAAAAAACATCAGTTTTTTGAAACAACGTTCTCTTTTTGTATTCTTCATCGTGAACAGAAAGCCAAACGGTCCGTCGCGCACCTGTGTGTCGGTCATTTTGAATTCCCTGAGCACGTACTGCGGCATGTTGTACTCGGCGATCGGCTCAACCACGAACGCACCGTATCGCTGCGATCGTTCGCCAGGCCAGTACTGGAAGCACTTTTCCTGCAAACGAGTTGCAAGCGCTTTCGCATGTTTCAAGAGATTATTCTCACAAAACTGACTAAATCCGAAGATACAATACTATTTTTTAAGCCACAAGTCCTTGTTTAGCGAAACGGCCAACAACGAACGTTTCTCTGTGATCAATCACAACAGACAGACTAGCGTTGCCACCAACGAACCCTGCCCATCTCTCTGAGCTTCGTGAGCATCACCACGATGCAGCTGTTGTGTTCCCAGAGCATCCTCCAGAAGTCGTCGGTGGTGTTCTGCAGCGGTGCCTGCGTGGCGACGTACGACCTGCTTCGGCGGTATCCGTCGATCCAGCTGGCATTCACGTAGTCCGTGCCTTCCGGCGCCGCGTGCGTCTGCGGCATCAGGTAGACGCGCGTCGAGTCGTACGGCAGAATCGTGACCAGCCGGTTCTTCGGCTTGTTGCACGCCAGATTGCCGGCCGTGAAACGCGCGTGCGGCATCTTCAGCGCCGCCAGATGCTGCAATGCGATCGAAACTCACTGGCACTCACGCACATATTGTATGAAATGACAACTGTGCTTGGTGCTCGTGATGCGGCTGCCCTGGCAACGTGTGCTGCACCGGCAGCATAATCGCAAGCACACCGTCGCACGCATATACTGTACGAAATGACAGCTGTGCTCATTGCAGACCGTGCCAGACGCGCATGAGCGTGCACTAACCCTGAACTCGAGCTGCATGCCGGATGCGTTGTCGAGCGGCTGTATCTGCATGAGCGCCTGGATGTGCGTGTACAGCTTACTGGCCGGCACTTCAGTGCTACCCGATTGAATGGCGTCCAGAACGGCGTCATGAATGAATACGTACCTGAGAGAACAAATGCCAGTGGTGAGTGAGCACCGGCAAAACTGATCACCGCGCACAAAATCAACAATCTGCATTCGGAAGAGTGCGTTGTGTTCAACAAGAACAAGCGCTCAACTGACTGGTCTTCCGTTTGCACCATGTAGCTGCGTTGCGTGCGCAGTCCAGTGACACAGCCGTAGATGTCGACCGTGTTCTCGAATCGAAGTCTCTCGAGCATGCAGTCGATCGCGATCAGGGCGCCTGTGCGACCGATGCCCGCACTGAACAACACAAACCACTTTATGCCATGATTCTCATTGTTGCTTGTAACACTTCAACATTGCCAGTTTAGACTGACCTGCTACAACACCCGCAAAACTCGAAAAACACAAACAGCAAAACGTGTACCTGCAGTGCACGATGACCGGTCCGGCCTCGGCAGGATTCAGCGATTTTACCCGTTTCAAGAACATCAGGAACGGCGTTGGGTGGTCGGGCACGCCGTGGTCAGGCCACGCGGTGAACTGCAGGTGACGGATGTCACGCACATCGTTGTCGCCGCGCTGAAGGCACGTGTCAATGTTGCATTGCTTCAAATTGATAGCAATATTCAAAAGCGCGTTTTCATTTCGAACTGCGCGCCCCGCCCACTGACCCTTTGTATCCTGAGCGTCCTGATGGTGTAGTGAGCGAGGTCAAGCGTGTCCGCAAGAGTGATCGTCATTTGGCCGTATGTCTGCGAGCCCCGCGAAGGCCAGTACTGGTCGCATTTCACGCGCGTTCTCTCCTCGAGCTTCGTCAACATCACTATTGTAACGCTGTTCTCCTCCCAGATCATGCGCCAGAAATCGCAGAATGTTTCCGGCATTGGTCCCTGCAGCAATTATGAAACTTGGGAGATACATCGTACATATTTGCACAAACGCACGAGAAAACTGTCCAATACAGCACATGGCGCACGTAGATGACGATGATGTGACAAAACAATCGAGAATTAGATTAGGTGGTTATATGTGAAGTTCAGCAATCATCGTATCTAACTGACCAAAGTAACACTTTGCAAGGCCAGTTTTCGGGAGCTAGCACACCTGAGTAGCGATGTACGCTTTCGGCTTGCGATAGCCGTCGATGTAGTTGGCATTGATGTAGTCAGCACCAAGTGAGCCATCCGAAGGCATCAGCTTCACGCGACTGTGGTCGTAGGCAATCACGTTCGCATAGCGATTCTTCGGCTTGTTGATCTCCATGTTGCTCGCCTCCCACGTGAACGACTGACCGGTCTCGATTGACTGCAATGCAATCACAAATCAATCAAATGGCTTTTTTGAAATTCTGCAGCTCGAAAGTGACGACAATGCGCTAATCAGTTTTTGCATTGTGAAAAACACAGTTTCAACAAGTATAGCCCTGCGCTGAGTGTCAATTTGCAGCAATCAATCAGGCCCACCGACCTCGAACTCCTGGAAGAACAGCATGTTGTCATTGGCCTTGAGACGCTCGATGTGCGCGGCAAGCTCGGTGATCGGGATGGGAGGGTGTGCAACGCCGCCGGCCATGCTGCCAACGGCAGCCGCCTGCGCCGCAGCGTTCGGGGGCGTCGGATATGGACTCGAACCAGCACCTGCACCAAATGAAACGGCTCGCTTCCAGCAATGCTAGTGGTCAATCACGCTGAATGGCCCGTTCTACCATGATCAAAGAAAGAAAGAATGACTGAATCAACCGATCAACCAATCACCATTCCGCCTACCAGTGGGTCCCGGCCCTGGAGGCACGGTGACACCGAGTTGAGCCATTTCCAGCGTCGCGGAGGGGTCCTGGAGGCCGCCGTGTGCGTGTGCGATGGCAGCGCCGCCTGCAGGCGCACTCGGTGGCGGGTGGTTCGCATAGGCAGCGCCCATCATGCCCCCTGCCCCTCCGTTCATCGTCGTCATCATCGTGGGCTCGCCTGCGCAACACAAAATGCAACTCACGTGCTCTGGCTGATTCGCTGAACAGCCGTTGACGCATACCTGCATAGGGTGACATAAGGCCAGTGTGTGCACCGGCCGGCGCAGCACCGTATCCGTCCGGCATCAGCAGTTTGCTCGTCTCGTTTGGTGACGGACCGAGTTGCACCTGCGCACAAACGGAGAAAGTCTCAAAAATACTTTTCTCAAAAAAAACTCCAAATGCAACGACCAGCTGGACACCTTGCTGATGCTGCCGTGACGCATCATGCCCGGTTGCTTCTTGCGATTGCGTTTCATCCAGTAAATGATCAGCAGCGCCACGATGACCGCAATGATCAGGATGGCAATCAACGGGCCAATCAGCCACGCGCTGCTGGCAGGCGGCGTACGCGCACGACTCTCATTCGGCTTCAACGGACTGAACACGTCGCTGTAGCCTGCACACAGTTGCAAAACGCACTAACTACAACAAATGACACTTGGTCGCTTCTGTGAAACGTGTTTCGTCTCGTCACCAGTGGCGTCTCGCAACATTTTTGCCGTCTCTCACTCGTCTCTTCCTCTTGCATCCCTGCCTAGTGAGATCCCAATTTGGCAAAAAATGTCAGCGAGTCTCCACGGAACGCACTCGAATCGCCGTAGTTTCGCGACGGCATCTTCACGTCGGCTGGCAGCAACATTTGATCCTTCTGCACCAGCCGTTTGACGAACGCACGCACGAACACTTTGTACTGCAGTTTGTGCGACAGTTTTGCGTCAACGAAGCCGTAGTTGCGGTTGGAGCCGCTGCCGATCTGGATGCGTTTCGTGTTCTCGAACGTTCGCTGCATGTCCTCCTTGGTGAGCTCCTTCGCGACGTACGGCTGAATGCGACGCGGCTGTTGCTCGTCACCAGCGCCGTCCGCTTTGCCGTCTGCAAACAAACAGCTAGATTCGTTAGTTTTCAACTTTGCAACAGTTTGCACACTCAGATGAGCCATTGCAACCTCAACGTGCATCACGTACACGGTCCATAAGTGTTCTTCAGTTGTCCGTTGCTGATGGTCGATGGCGGCTGGCTGAAGTCGGCAGGCACCACCACAATCCAGTATTTTTCGATCGGACCGTTCTCCTCGGCGGCAGGCGTGATTCGCATGGACACCTGCGGTCGACAGAAAAGTTTTCAGAAAATAGGTCACAACCAAGTCGACAATCGTATGACCTCCGGAACGTGTGATTCCAAACACACCAACCAACCCGATGGTTATCAAAGGCACGAATTTCTGTTGGTTTATCGACGACGGGCGGATGCGAGGTTGCGGTCATGGCGGTGACGTGCTGCGGGAAGTAGTTCTTGTTGTTGGCGACCACCGACACAAAGAACGTGATGTTCGTGTACGGCCGCAGCGCCTCGAAACGCAGCTCGCGCTTGCTGTTGCTCTCGAGGTTCTTGGTGTCCGTGAACGGCTCGACGACCACCAGCTTCAGTTCGCTGTTCAAGTACTGCTTCGTTGCGCGCATGTGGCACTGAACCGAAACGCATGCAGAACAAAATCAAAATCAACGACATAATGTGAGTACAATTTGCTGGCAGCAATCAATGAACAAGGCAGAGCACTGACACTAAAGTTGACGCCGGCCGGTCCCGTGTACGACCACATGATGAACGCCTTGTCGTGCGTGATCCACGCAACCCTGAGGTTCTCAACAACGTACAGCGGCTCCAGTGCACGCACAGAGACCGCTGGCGAGCATGGCGCTTCACGCTGAAATGTGCCAGTGCACAGTGTGCCTTTCTGTCGTTTTCGTGAGTTGCCGAACTTGTCTGCTGTTTTCGCGTGAAAAACTCAGCCAGAACTGGCGCGCACTCACTCCCGCCCGGACAGTGGCGACGCAGAACGCGTACGATGTGCCTGCCCTGAGATGGTCTATCGTCTGATTGGTCGTGTCGCCCGCCACGCTGACCGACTGCCAATGGCTCAGTTCGCTGTTCGGCTGGTCCGTGTACTTCACCTGCAATCCATGGCAATGCCATTCACAGAGTATTCCGACAAAGCGAATCTCGATGTTATGTCAACTGTACAAAACCAAAAGTGGTAGCATCTACAATTCAGCGAACAAACAAACCACATAGCCGTCAGCTCTGTCGACGCGTTGCCACAGAACGACCGCTGTCGTTGTGGCCAGTGCTTGCACCTCGACTCCACCGGGCGCCGGTAGAAGTGCTGCAAAAAGTGAATTTCGAATATTTAGCTTGATTTTAAGCAGCTTGTGAACAAGTTGAACGATGCTGACGGCGCAGTACAGTGAAGCCGATAGGCTAGCAGTGTTGTGCCGTTGCAATGCGGTGAGTACTTCTGTGATGCGGCTCGGGTGTCGTCTGCTGCGGTCGTTTGCGGCGTTCGGTCACCGTCCACGGTTTGATCGTGGTCGAGTTTGCCGCCTGCTGCTGGCGCTTGATGGCGTTTTGAAACAGCTGATAGATGTCGAACAGATCGCCGTGGTTCATGTTTTGCACGGACTTCTCTTTCTGCTTGGCGACTGCGATAGGCAGTGCAGCGGTAAACGCTCGTGGCACACCAACCATCAGCGCCAACAAGAACAGTCCAACGCTACAGTGCCAATTGTTTCGCCATTTCTTTCGGCGGAATTTCCATTTGCTGGAACAACTGGACACAGCTAACCGTGGTGGCATTTCACAGCCGTGCCGTGACATTTACATTTATGTGCCACACAACGACCAAAGTCAGCAGCTACATTCAAGTCGAGCGCATTATTTCCGTGTCGTCCATTTTTTAGCGTTTAAGCGAGGAGGAGGTTGTGTTGCCAGTGTTGTTTTTGCTCTGCAAGTTTCAAGTATACAAGAAAATTTCATGACACTCGGTGGCAGCGGACCGGTGGTGTTTTTGCAAGTGCTGCTTTTTGCAGCGATGATGTTTGCGGCACACTACACAGCAGCAGTGCGTGGGACAGAAAACATCTTGTGCTTCGTGAAGACAACAACTGCAGGGGCGCAGGCACAAGGACCATTTGGGCTGCTCAATCCCAAATGCATGCAAACCGCGCGCTGAATGTATTCTCAAATGGCACTAACGACGCCAGACAAAAACGGTCGCAACAAAGCGCTATTTTCAAATTCAGCGATCACCAAAAACAACTTACAACCAGAAACTTGGTCGGAAAGGTCGTTTTCATATGGGCTTCAATGAAACACTTGATTGCCGACGCAGCAGCACCACTTGATATCTGATCTTTCAATTATGAACTGCAATTTCTGCAAAAGCAGAAAACACGGCCATCATGCAAAAAGGGCAGCGCAGTCAGACCCTGAGAGGCAGATGAGAGAAGCAGTTATGATTTCGCAGTGCGCAGTCGTTGACTTTTTATGATGTTTTTCTTCATATCGTCCGTCCGTAACGACGAAAACTACGGTGCACAGGGGGACACAGGTGGCCGCGCTGCGACTGCTACGGGTGGCTTTAATAAAATCTTCCGTTTCATCCGTCACTGTGTCTCCACTCTCCTCAGTAGTTTTATTTTCAAAAGAACGATACGGGAACGAAAGTGGGATGAACACAGAGAACACAGGGGCGCCATTAAGCACGCACGTTGAGTGCAGTGCTACAGCGCCAGAACTGCATTCAAAACGTGACGTTTTGGGTGACACACGCACACGGCAATATCGCATTAAAAGAACTACGAACAAAACACGCTCCGACGTGATGCTACGAACTGCAGAAAAGGAAAAAAGAAACATGCAGCGCGCGCAACGGGCACAATGCGCCTGTCATCCTGGCACCAATATGACTATCACATGTGCAAATGGGTCAGGCTCGCAAGTTCAGTCATAAGCAACTGTACTACTGGCACGAAATGATAACGGACTGGTGCTCGAACTCAGCTGCTGTGTCTTAGATTGAGACCGATCTGCAGCAGAAAACGCAATCGGAACAACAGCACTGGTCACACGGAGCCAGACTGAAAGAAACCGTGAATTGCAACAGAACAGACACAGCGACAGCCAACGGCACAAATGTTATTGCGCATGTGCGTGACCGAATTGATGCGATACACCTTTTGCGAGCACGTCTATGTGTATCTGTTACGTATTGCTGAGATATGGCATCGAAGTTGATAATCATTTTGTGATCAATGCTAGCTGCTATTAGCTGCCTGCTTAGGCCGCTGATTATATGCTCTTATTCAGTAATTACTCATACGAGACGCACTCATGTGGCGATAGTGTACGATCGTACTGACGGCAGGGGAGAGAAACGTTTTTGCTCAGTTTTTCAAGAATGAATTTCAGATTTGTATTTTGAGCTAAGGTTTGCGTAAGCTAACGTTTTTCTGGGACCTAACTAAAATAACGGCAATTATGTGCGAGGAAAACAAATGGAGCGAGCCGTGGAGCGGACGCAAAATGATGCCATAACAAATCATACCTGCAAAGCGGTTCGACATTATTACGGTCAACCGAGTCAGAGGCGCACTCAATCGACGCACATTCTCAAGCAACACACAGGAAACTGTGTTCTTTTCGGGAGGTCCTAAAATGCTCGATTTAATGGCATTTGATGAAGCTATGTAAACGAGCGACCAGACATTTCCGAGCCTTTGCGCTCTCGCCGCTCCACATCCGCAAAGTGACTTTTCGACTTGTCTTGTGTTGCCCCAGTCAACTGGTGACACACACGTTCGCTATCGCTTGCAATTATCTTTCGACATGCAGCTTATAACGACAGACACACACACAGGCGCTGCATGAACACCAACGACCAACACAGCGCAGGGCAGCAGGTAACAATGAAAGATCACTGGCACAACCAATACAGACAGCGCAACGCACAGTCGCATTGCCAGTCGTGTACGTGTGTCTTCTCGGAGTGTGCCGACCGAGAGAAAAATGTGGCGTATCCGTTTTGCTCCGATGCTGTTCTTCAGCAATTTTTTCAACCGCAAAAAAACCGAAACGTGCACGCTGCGCAATTGTGTGGCGGTCTGTGTTGTGTCACGGTGTGTTTCCATTGATCATTCGAAGTAACGGCAGATTACAGCCGATGCTGCAGTCCGTTCCGCTCTGGTCTCGGCCCAGACACGCAGGCGGCACAAACGAACATTATTACTATTGAGCCAGTACGTTGGCGTATCCGGCAGGGTTTTTACAAAAGCCCTGGGACTCTTGTGACACTTTTTAAACTCAAATTTTTAGGTGTCTTGTAAAAAATAGGTGTCTGAAAACAATCTGCCTTATTTTATGAAAAAGGGTTGTGAAAACGTAATTAATTCCCGTTAGGGTTTTTAGGTGTCTAAATTGAAAATTTCAGATGTCATCCAAAATGTTTATGTGTCTCTGACACCTATTTACATTGTAGGTGTAAAAAACCCTGGTATCCGGTCATACCACGACTATGACTATGAACGCTACTAATAAGCCTGCAAATGCTCTGCCTAGCCATTGTCAGACTCAATATGAAATGTCACGGTATGTTCTACGTACGGAATGACCGAGTAAACATGGTATCTTTTTTCAGAATGCAGGGAGCGCCTAAAATTTGAATGAAAGAAAAATGATTTTCAGGAAGCCAATTGTGTCTCAACTTAAGGCGCATTCATGAAGCAGGATTTAGTGACGCGCAGCTGTGTTAAAACATAGCTGTACACGGTTACTAAATACTGCTTCTTGAATGCCCCTTAAATCGTGTTTTTTTTAAATTAATCAATTTGTTTGTGCTATTCTGTCTGTTCTTTGTCAATCGCACAGACGATTTGGATTTGGAGATATATTTTTATATTTGAAGCACGCCCCCCCCCACCGATTCCGGAAACCCGAAGGTGCCAAACTCCAGTGGGATTGGGGAATGGACGGCTCACCATCCCGTGGAACCAATACCGTCGCCACGTGAGGGGGACAGCCTCTAAGCGTCGCTCTTTCCTGGGGGCACCAGTAATCTTAGCCCAATTTCGGTTTCGGTAACCGGCGGTCGCTTATCCCCGTAGGGCAGCGAATCCGAAAGTTTTCGTTGAAAACCAGCATAGTTATTACAGTAGAGAGCTACACTGGCGACATTTACTGGCGGGCGGCATTTAGCATATAGTGGCATTTGTTGAAAAAGACAACTCCTAGTCCGCGACAAATCCCGCCTTGATGGAGAATACAAGGAGTACCTTATTTATTCGGCCATACCGTACTTTCATACTAGCATGGTAAGTAAGTTTCTGCTGTTTACAGTTTTGGTATTTTTTACCAAAAGAAAGCAATATGCAACTTTTATATAATCCTTAAATTATACATAACAACAGCAGGCTGCAGAAGTAGCGTAGCGTAGTAACACACAGACCACTTGAATTACGCTTTCATTCACAGCTTATTGAAGAACTATTGCATTGCTCGCGAAGTGGCTTGAAAAAAGGCAATTTTCTGTGGCGTGTGTCATGCCATACTATTCATAGAGGAACCTGAAATTACAACACAGCAACTAAAAACGTTTGCTGTGTTTTCATTTTTCAACTTACTATTTCAAAACAACGTGGAAATATCGCCAAACAATGGACGTGGCATAGCAAACAAAATTCAATTCATGCAGTTTTATTCAAACGGGGATGTCAACAACCAGTGTGTTTTATCCCACCAAAACTGATTCCCACGCGCTTCAGTTTCAACCTGACAGGCAAAAAACATGCTATGGGTACGGAGCAGGTGTCAAAATTTTGGTTTGCCCTATTTTTACACCAGTATAAAAAACTGTACATCTGACTGAAGGGAGTTGATATGACATGAAAAGTAGTGAGTGAAGCATAGTGCGTCACTATATTCAAATCATTATTCTAATAATACAAGACGCGCCATGTACGTTCGTATGAGCACAAGCCATGAGAGAACGTGCTGCAGCACTTGGCTGCGTCATATTATGTGGCACCACACATCATCATGAACAACACACCACGATGAAAAAGCTATGCATGCATGCTCGAAAAATGTGCCTCCATGGAGCTGCAAAGTTTGCAGGAACATGTACACACATGGACTTCAGCGGCAGTAATGCGCCGTGAAAGAAAAACGGCGTAGTGCTTCGCTGAGTGTACATAACAAGACACGAGACATTTATGGCTGGCTGCTCACAAATGCATGCATATGAGCTGAGTGATGGCATGAACACGCGATATGTTCAATCACATCCAGCCGCACTCGCACGTTTTGTGTCACGGTTAGCTGTCAACAGTACTGCAGGCTGACGCAAAAACGGCAATGGTGAAACCAATGGTGCTGGCGTAATTATGAATGAGAACTACTGGCACATTTGTACTTTTGTTTTTGAACTTGAATGTAGCGTGTCCACACAACAGCGCTTCAGCACCAGCTCAAAACAGTGCAATAAACTCGACTAAAGTAAACACTTCACAGAAGCGCCCGTAATCAGTGGAAAACAGAATTATCCGCAGCACACACACACACACAACACAGTTGCATTGTCTAATGCCTGCGTGTGTAGCTACTAGCCAGTTTTGCTTTCCGGTCGACTGAACGTGGATACGAAACATGAGCAACACCCAAGCAATATCGCAAATCGTTGCGCTCTGATCATAATCAGGCCAGTGTTCAGCCGTAACGTCGCTGATACAGGCTGGTTATTCGATTAGCAGCATCGAGCGCAAGAGATTTTGTGAAATTTCCACAAAATTTCAATGCCTGTGTGTGAAAATCTTCAACAGACTGACACAGCGAGAACACATATGTGAGCATAATTCGATCTGCCCACTCGAACCACTGTGTATCGGTGTAATTTAGCACGCTTCGTTACCAGACGCACTGGTTTGTAAGCAGCAGTGCCAGTGAAACACACTGCAGCAGCAATGAATGCGTTGCTTGGTGGTCTCTGTCGAAAATTCGAAAGCGTTCGTACTCGAAGAAACAGCAAAAGTCGTTCCTTTGTATTGCAAAGCGTATTTCGTTGTTAATCACGATAGGAGTTCCAGTCATCTTGAAACAATCCGTCATCCCCGAATCGTGGTAATTACACACGGCGTGACGTTCAGTACCAAATTGACATTGCTGCACGTGACTGATCACTATCAGCAAGAGCCCGACTCACCAAACTTTTCGCACAGTTCACAGAAGCGTTGCACCCAGCTGGTGATGTTGAACGTGGAGTCGGCGTCGATGACATGCCGTGGCGCCAGCCGGGTCACGTAGTCGACCGCTTTCGTCTTGCATTCCTCCAGCGTCCTACTGTACGGCAACAACTCTGGCGGCGGCAGCAGACCGTAGAATTTGTCGACCAGATCCTCGGTCGAACCACTGTTGGCGCCGAAGCGTCGGTACGCCTCGACAGTGTCGTCATGTGACCGGGGTCGCTCTCGAAAGTCGGCTGTGAAAAAGTAGTCCTCCGCAGAGCCGGCTGGCGATCGGCTGCCAGCCAGCTGACGGTGTCGATGGTGCTCTAGACTGGCAGCACCATTGTTTGAGCGTTTACTGCTGGCGGCAGCGGTGGCCGATGCGCCAATGGCATCCGTGGCGCTGGCCAACCAAACGAGCACGGACGGCAGTAACAGCTTGCTGCAATGGACACTGCTGCAGTGGATGCCGCCGGCACAACACGACACGCCCGTCTCACCACGCGACACTCACACGCGACCGCTGACCATCATCGAAACATGACGCTCCAAGTCCGCTTAGATCGTTCAAGTCGTTGAAGCAGATTGTAAAACTTTCGTTGAACATCAAAATCTCGTTCATTCAGTTTGTATCTGTGTCATACTCTGTCCATTTTAAATTGTCAACGTTTCGAAAATTGTACCATTTGCACACTAAGTCGACATATCAGAATCGATAGTGGCAGACTATATTTTTGTCGAAAAAGAATTACATTATTGGCAGTGTAATCTTGTGGATTATTTCAGGTGATTACGCAGCTGTAGAATTTCTGAAAGTGTATAAGCCACCTTAACGGCCAGAAAAGGATAAAAATTTCAATCAACCATTGAAGCAATGTGGTCCAACGAACGTATGAAATATGAATTTTCAAAGAACGTAACTTATTCATGAATCATGATGGATGCTGTGACTGTGGCGGTGCTCAAGCGCACTAGGTAGACACGCTTGATTGCACATGTTGCGACGTGTTATTTACAATGCTTAGGAACGCAGGCTAATACCGCGAATCACCACACGCAACCGATTGGATATGACATGGACACTGTGCTGCATGAAAGATCAAAATTGCAACAGGCTTTATGAATGGACAAATGTCGTGCGATAACGAGTCAATTTTGACAATGAACACGAACCAGAATAAAACGGAAGTCAAGTCAAAGTGAGCTGTTCAAGTGAGCATTAGTGAAACCCAACAAACTCATGCGAGCCTGCTTACTTTTCTTGGCTCTGATTATATCCGAGTCTTTCAGATCGCAGTTCTTGCACATTTGGATGGAACGGTACAAAAGCACATTTGGCGAAAAAATTACATCCAATTAGGACTGTCAGTGGGACACACCAGCCACCACCACGAATTCGCTGCGAAATTAGACCAACTACGCCATGCCATGCCTCCCGCAGTGCAACAAGCTCAATGAACGATAACGCTCGAATGAAGTGTAACAGCACTTCATTCACACTAAAAACCGGCTGAAACCTGGTGTGGTGGGCCAATCGAACTGTGCAGACCAACAAAAAACAACAACAAACTGGGATCGCAGTGCAAGCACAATACCAGTGTACGTGTGTGCAACAGCGGCACAATGGGCTGAGCACTGCCACTGCGCCCTGCACGCATCTGTGTCTGTGTCATCCTGTGTGCTGCCGCCGGTTGAATTGGCGCCTCGCATATATTCTCTTTCACAGACCATGCCACTGCTACATTGTGCTCATGTGGTCATGCACGATTTACAGTCGCAGCATGTACTTTGCTTGAGTTATTTATTTACACCAACAGGAAATTTATCCGACGCGTCTGTCGTCGCACGAGGACACAAGTAAGACAGCAGTAAGCAAACTGAGTGTGTGCGTACATTCACAAAACACACGCGCGGCAGTGTATGACTCTGCTTGACACTGCTGCCAGCAGCCACTGAATATAAGCTGCAGGACAACATTGAAAAACTATAAACGGCATACACACACACTGCAACACAAACGTCACATGTTCGATAGAGTCACTGGCGCACAATGTCCAGCTTGTAATAGCAAAAATTACAGCTGTCTCATCTAATATCGCGGTGTTGTGCCGCTGCTACTGCTCAGTGTGACTCTCTTGGCACAGTCTCTGCATATACACGTGTATTCTACATTTTGGTGTGAGCGACACAGAAATTTCGCAGCCATTTTGCCAGTGGGTATGACAACACAGTCGTGAGGCATGAATCAAAAACGGGCCGCACGAGACAAGCACAAGCAACAACGGCAGGGTGTCTGAGAGAGACACGAGCAAAGTGAAACAGATTTGACTTATGAGGAGCTGGAGGCTGCAATTGAATTGTCGTCGAGCAGCGTCATGCGATCATCGTAACAAAGTCACTAAGACGACAACTGACTTTCGAAAAGTGACATGACCGCGGTATCTCGAGTAAAATATACGTGTCGAGCTCTTGATGCTCATCTCGCAAATACAGATGCTCCATTGGTTTGCGTCAACCCTACTGAGCCGCATTGTTTTCGGCCTGTGTTTCAACAGTTTTGTTGAAAGTATTTGAAGTTTTCGTTTTTCAAACAGCACCAGTACCAACCAACTGGCGCAATATCGTTTCCTTTCAAATGAAACTCAACGCTCGTTGCAATGAACAGCAGCTAACAATAGCACAGGAATGGTAGCAAACTGAGAACATCGTGTTAGGATTATTGGGTAGCTCTAGCGAGTCCGTGACGCCACAATTTGCGCCGCCACTACAAATTGAGAGCATGATACGCACATCTGAATGATACAATGCATCACACACACAACGCAACACATGCACATGCGCCTGTCGTGCTGGTGCCGTCATAAATTTGCACTTTTTGACAGCGCTTATCGGTCACACGATACGACAAATGGCGAAGGCACTCGCTCTTGTGTGCTATTGATTTGATCCACACTGAAAACTCCAACCAACTGACACACTGAAACATTCCTAGTATCTAGATAAACATAATGCTTAGCTAACGAGTAAATGAAGTTCGGTTACCGAACAGTTGAACATGTATGCTCAGGTAGCTGATTTTTGACCATCTTGAAGACGACGTGCGTATATTGCTCAAAAATGCAACAGTGTCAGAAAATGATACACTGCCAGTGGGAACAGAGCATTACTTGGAAAGTGACTCCACCTCCACCAGGACAACAATTCTGATCCAGCCTGATTAATCGGCACTCGGTCATGCAGATAGACAGTGGCAGAAGACTACTGAAAAACCGACTGCTCATGAATTACGGCCAATCGATTATTGGCGCAACGCAGTGGAACGGCTAATGGCATCGTTTGTGATTGCTAATGCTGTCAGGTTAGAGCTGAGCACCAAGTGATACCATTACGACCGAACTAGCAAGCCAGCTACACCCGCAGTTGAGAGCTTGTACGCTTGTATTAACTGTGTTTACAAACGTTATCGTCGAACAAACAAGGTGGTCGAGTCATACGTTTAAATCAGCTGATTAGAGTTTGCCGTCGGGTTACATAAAATGTCTACCGGTTGTATGATGGTGAGTAGTAATTAGCGGTAATGGCGTCTGTACTACGCTAACCGCCACGTTAAGATACACTAGTACATTGAAAGTAGTACTGTTCCTCGGTCATTAGCCGACGGTTCCCCGTCATTTGCTAATTGGTTATAGTAAGCACTAACTTGCACAAACATGTGTTCGGTTCATTTATCAATTTATGGCAAACTTGTCAATATTCCGTGATAAACCTACAAATGCTTACGTTAAACTTGCAAAACATGCACAGATCGACAAGTACGACTGTGAAACTGAATGAACGTTATAAAAAGATATTTGTTCGAAACTTCGAACCAAGTTAACATCAAATGTTATCAATCACACCATTGGATGCATTTCTCAGATAAGATTCGTTGCATTTCTGAACGAAATCCATCCAATGAATCCGATAGGGTGGATCAAGGCAGAGAATGCGTCAGTTAAGCATGGTGCATGGGCACGATGACACGAGACGACGGGCTGGGGCACAGCACGTACAGTATACATTGTATATGCACAACTGCAAATCAAAGCAGTGCATTTGCACCATTCGTCAACAAGGCAGTCGCTTGCTTTTGCTCCGCCATTCTGCACTGATGTACAACGGCGACGCGACGCCGCAATCAATAGACGAACGAACTAAATATGACTGGCGTAATGCGCTGCTGTTGTCATGAGCCGCCTTAATAAACACAACTCAAGTATGCCGGTCAGAACGCTGCCGCTGCTGTTCTCACATTTCACTCATAACATCGCTTTTCGGCGATTGAATGCTGAAGCCTCATTTTTTATGAAAAAAAGTAAAAAAGCTGAAGATTTCTGCCTGATAACATAAAACACTGGAGAAAACAAAAATCCTAGCGAAAAAGTGGTTCACGTTATTTGTTTGGTGGCACGCACGGGCACGGTGCAAACCGGAGGAAAATTACAGACGGCCAAGCGAATCGCAGACGAGAAATAATAACGAGCGAATACACCGACGTCGACGCAAAAAGCAACCATCCAAAAACAGGCAAAAAGGACAAACAACAACCGAAGAGATAAACACAGCGGCCGGTTGGCTGAGGCGGAAGAAAAAAACGCCGGAAACAAATTTGTGTGTGCATGTAGAGTTGCGAAAATTAACACCAGCGCCGCATGCGCACACACACGCCCGTCCGGTTGGTCGTGGCCAGCAGGGCTGCCATGCCAACAAAAGCGTTGTTCTTGACACAAAATAAGAGGTTAGCAGTGTCAGCGATCTTTGCACCGACTTTTCAGGCGACTTTGTGCCCAGTCACTGCTGGCTCTGCATTTCAGCTTCTGTAACTTTGATCATTTCAGTGTTTTAGGAACACTTCCATATTTTATGAAGTGAACAATAAAACGATGAAGCGTTCAGGATTGACGGCATTGACATCGATGATTGGAATAACGAGAATGAGCTTGACCATCTGCATGAATTCAACCATCACAATCACAGTGGCACAGAACTGTGCCAGTGATGCGTAGAACGTTGCAACGCTCGCACTATCAACACTTGGCTGTGCGACAGTCTGCTGAACATATGCATTTATTTAAAAAAAAACTCCAGCGAAAAAGGAGCAAGACGAAAAGAAGAATATGCGCACGTGCAAGACAAGCATCGCAATCGTCAGTCGAGTTCGGTGGACAAGCCAAAAAATCAATGGCCCACCTAGGCACGTGCCATTTACTCTCGTACATTATATCTCACTATATGTGTTAAAACACTCATTCAGCAATAATACACTTCTGATGCATATCAGTACAGTATGTTCTGCAGTATCATGTATGTACGAACGAATGCATGTACAGCCCAGTCGTGTACAGGGTGATCACAAAACGTCAGTTTTTTAAGCGCCTGAATCTCGCGACTGCATTAATGTCTGAAGCTGAAATTTGTCCAACTTAAAGTTATTTGTTTCCCATTTTGTTGTGTAAGATTTCAGCTAAAAACATTAACATTGTTAACTCAACACACAATGTAACACAGACTTACAAATTCGTCTTTGTCGAAGTGCGTGAAGGTGAAACAAATAACAATTGATCAAAATGTCAATTGGGATACTATAACTTGCGTGAATAAAAAAGAACAGAATGGATTTTGGAACTCGTTTTCGAAAAAAACACAGAAGAAAAATGAGTTTTTCATGTTCTGTTTTACGTTTGAGTCAATACACAAACAAAAACACGCTTCAATCATCGTTTCCAGCGGATCAACTGGACAACAAAACATCGGGTGTGGTGCGTGTTTTTTACGGGCAAACAAAATGTGCAGTAGTAATTCAACGCGAATTTCGAATAAAATTCAAATTGTCTCAGAGCAATAAAGTGCCATCCTTTCGATCAATTTATTTGCAAAGTCGCGAGATGTTAGCATTTTAAAAATAGTCTTTTTTGATCACCCTGTACAAGTGCGTTTGCATGTTGCATGGTCGTGTCTATTCAGTTAGCGCCGCAATACAAGCGCAACCAGCCAGCAACGGTTTGTGTACGCTTCGTTTGTCGGCACACGCATGCGCCTCTCATCATCAACTTGCCAAACGTGCACGTACGTCCGGAGCTGTATCGCGTCATCCGGTTAACCGTGCGTTGCTGCTGCGTTTCGCTCATGCGGCTGTCACTTATTATGCCGGGAAGTGCGTCGCAGAAAAAACAGTCTGCCACCGCACAATTGATGGCGTGCAGGCGCCAAACGAACCAGCCAGGCAATACTGCTCACTGCACTGCACTTGGTCGCCCCACATTCAATCGAACATCACTGATTCCATCGGTGCCATTTCGTTGAATGAAATACAAAATGTGCACCTTGAAATTTTCAACTGCAGTCTGTCTGCTTTTGATTGCTTTTCATTCCATAAAAGTAGCCTGGCTTGATAGATGAGTATCAATTTCGCAGATCATTTCAACGGACCTTGCTGCCTCCGAGCCAGTCTGTTTAGTCGTTTTCGAGTTTTGTACATCGGCAGTTATATGGGTAAAAATTCAGCAGTATTTTCATTACCTTTACCTGCACCACCATTTTGTAAAGCACCGTTTAGTGACTCAACCTTTGTTTCACTGTACTGCGCCAGAGTTAAAAGAAAACGACATTTGTGTGCACGTAACGAAACGTACATTTCGGACCGGGCTGCGCGCTCACTTCGGGACTCCAAGGACCGTAGCCTTCGGCCGTGCGCGCACGCACCCTGAACTGGTAATTCGCATTCGCATCCAGTCCGTAGTACGACGTGCTCTTCATGTTGTCGAGCTGAATTGGAAAAAAGACACGTCAAATGTCCATGTGAACATGTCGCTGCGAGTCTGCTTCAATGTGCACACAGACACGAGATCTGCATTCTCTTCTTCAGAACGGACATCGAAGATTCGAAACCGTTCAAAAATGCGTTGCGGTAGATATTTGACCATAACCGGGGACTCGAAAAATTGAAAACATGCCACCAAATACATGCTCGTTGAAACGAGTAGAAATTAGACGTGCTAACGTGCGAAAGCGCTAACGCACGCACCTCTTTAACGTTTGTTTTGTAGTGGCGGCCGTGCTGCTTCAGGGACACCTCGTAGCCAGTGATTCTGCCGTTGCTGGCGTACACGTCAGGCTCGTCCCAAACGAAACGCAGGTGCTGCCCGTTGTCACTCTCGACACGAATGTTACGTGGCGGAGCGTCCGGCCCTGTGACGTTCACAAGAGCAATTAGAAAAAAAAGGTGAACACGCACACGCAGTACAAATGTTGACGGTGTGGGCCGTGGTGGCACATGGAAAGCACTCGTCACTCGACGACACACGCCACCAAACACGCTGAATACACTAGAGCTTTCTGGTGGAGGGATCAGGAACATGTAATAATTGAAATTGTTGCTGGCGGCCACATCACAGTGACACCACAAACAGTACCACGGTGGGCCGCAAAATAATTACATTTTTCATCATCGAAAATCCGTGAAAAAAATGTGCTGATAATAAAACTTGGTAGCTGCTGCTTCTGCTGCTGCTAAAACGCTAGATGTGCCTCTATTTTAAAAGATCTGAAACTACAAAATATTCTACCATGGAAACTGCATTCCAACATGCTAAACGGTGCAGTAGACCAGAAACTGTGCACTAATATTTTAATTTTTAATCTTCTTCAAACCAGCCTCAGTCTTTCTCTAGTTCTACCAAAAACAACATTGATAAAATAAGTGCTAAATTACAAGTGACAACTAAGGCGTACCAATGGTGCTTGTGATTAAAGTGATTTCTCCTTGGATAAGTTTCAGTTTTCGCCAGAACACTGGAAAAAGAGAAATACACAAGAAAAAAGCGAATCTAGAAGTAAAAGGGCAAGCCCAGTGTGCTTGTCTAAAAAATATGCAAAGTGCAATCAAGAACGACAAACGTAAGCTATAAACGTGTAATGAATAAATCTAAAATGCGCACTCACGTTTCACAATCACTCCAAAAACAGACGACGACACAAGAAAACTAACTGAATAGTGCTTGCATCTCGGCTAGCCACGCAAATAACAGTGCATTCAGTGCAATCATCATGTCTGTTTCACTGTGAATGGCACCGATGCTTATTTCTACTGTTGCAGCGTTGCGGTTTTTTCACAAAAAGCGATCCGTGTACGTTTTTGGTCTGTTGACTCGTGAATAAATTACTTTTCGACGTGAAAAAAGGGGAAACAGTACGAAAATGGTAGTGGACTGTTGCAAATGCGAGCGGATTCGCAAGCGGTGTCACTTTCAGGTGCTAAATTATTCGCACTGGTGCGACTGATCAAAGCTTTTATGTTTTTACGTTTAATTCAGTCAGGAAATTGGTTGTGAGGAGTTTTTGAGTTTTTTGATCATGAAATTCAACACTGTGTGTCAAGAAAAGTGGACAAAATAGACAAGTGAATGCAGGCACGCAGGCACACACGACACGCCAAAGTGTAAGAGCTAAGTGGGTTAAGTGGTGCAACGGCACACCCGTGGGACACTACTCCACCTCTGTTGAAGTTCCACTAGAAAGACCTGCAAATGTGTGTGACCGAAAACTTATGTTACCTTTATTTTCTGATGGCGTTGAAGCTAAAAGTAAAAAATTTGAAAAAACCATAACGTGAACTCAAAGAAACTGTTTGTGCGAAAGAAAGCGAATGCTTTTGAGAAAAGTGCCGTGTTTTCACTGTCCAGTTCACCTGAATTCTATCTAGCCAAAACACACTGAGTAGACGTTCAATGTTCCGTTTTGTCATAAATCCTTCATCTGATTCCGTGGTAGAATAAAACAAAAAAACAAGAAAAAATAACTCACTGCCTTCGGGCGTTTTCACACCGACGGTTTCGTTGTCGCTGCCGCCCTCTTGGTTGTGCGCGCTCACGTAAAACACGTACTCAGTTCCGGGCACTGCAAACAAACGTTCAATCCATGGAGACCATTCAGCACAAGGGCACTGCCCAGTGAATCCGATTCTTCTCAAGCAAAAACACTGATTGGCTGTCTCGCTCAGTGACCACCAATCAGGTATTGCAATGTTCCGTCCGTATATACAGCACAAAGCGTGCCATCCGCCGATCAAGTCTGCAGAACTAACGTAGCCCAGTGACGTCGAACTGTGTCTTGTCGGCGTCGACACGTTCAGAGCCAGAGTTCTCCGAGTTGTGCTGTGCGGTCCACTGGATGACGTAGTGCGTCACTGGCTGGCCAAAATCTCTGCGCGGCGCCAGCCAGCTGATACGAGCAGTGTACGATTGGAGACCAGCAGACGGCCGCAACAGACTGCCAGCGACGCTGCGGGGCGGTGACGGCGCTGAATGAACACAAACGAGCGTCTTGCACGCACAGAAACGCCACAAAACGTCACTCGTTAGCGTTTGCATACTGATAAATCAGAGAGAGGTGAAAAAAAATCTATATCGTTGCGATCTCAAAACTGCCAGCGGTCACTCACGCAGTCCACGAGTTTCAACGATCAAACTTCGACTGAACTCTCCGTCGCCCTTCAAGTTGAATGCGCTCACTTGAACCGCGTAACGAGTATTGGGACTGAGACCGCCGACTGTTGTTCGTTTGATCTGCAAAAAACGTTTAGGATTATTACAAAATGCAAAAGCAACACTTTCAAAACTAATCAACAATTAAAAAGAACCGAAACCGAAATCGATTTGTTCTGAAAATTCCCAAAAAAACATAACTCAGCAGACATTAATGTTTTACAAGCTTGCGCAAGAGATAAAAGTCAATTAATCACTGCAGTGTCGTTCATTGGAACGCAACTGCAGCTCGAACTCGAAACATTTGGAGGTCTCAAAGCCGTTTACGGCTGCGCGCTGTCCAGATTAGAAAAAAAAACGCTAAAACAGCTGGCTAGCGTGGCCACAATGCACAGCGGCAAGAAGAAACACAGTTCACTGAATGGCAGCTCACAGATAAAAAAATGAAGCGCAAGTCAAGCCAGAGAAAACAACATGAACACATGACGCATTGCATTCAGTCATACACAACCGGGAGAATTGCAAGCTGCAAAGGTTCTCTCAGCGCTAATCATACGCCTGAAGACGACAAAATGACCTGCGATGAATGGAAATCTTATTACCGGTCGAGTTTGAGTTTCTGCTGCTGCTAACGTGGCGCCATTGAAGCCGTAAGCTTCTTGGGGCTTATTGTATTTGACAAGTGCGTCTGCGTGCGCGCATTTTGCCACTCAACGACAAGCATGGTGCAGTTTGCTGGCTGCCGCTAAAAGCACGCCAATAAAACAAACAATAATATCGGCAATAACAAATCGGTGTGTCTGTGAGTTTCACTTCAGATTGCGCAGTGCGCACCACTGTTCCGGCCAAGAGAATAATATTTATTTTATGTCGTTCACCCATAAAACTGGTGACCGACGACGAATTGTATTCAATCGTTTGGTTAAACTCTAATAAAACTCGCAAACAGACATAAAAGAAAAAGAACCCTTCAGCAGTGTTTCAAGACTTTACTCCTTTACAAATCGTTTGATGCAGCAAACAGCAGACGCCACGGCACGGCATGAAGCAAACACAGGCTGTCAATACGCTTGAACTGTTTATTAGAGATAAACAGACACAAGAAGCGAACACAGCCTTTGACACGGTTTCTGGAGAACAAGCATGTCACCACACTTGTTTGAGCACACTTGCCGTTGAAAGTTATTCAGTTGAATACATTTTTGAAACGCATTTACGCATTTACTTTTTTGGTTGACAGCGAGATTCCCCAGCGCTTTGAATATTCTACTTGATCACGCCTTTTTGTAACTGCAGATAAACCCTCGTCGGTTTAGAAACTCACTAACCGAGCTGACGCTTTCGAGCCTCAATTTAACAAAAACAAGCAAGCTACTACATGACAACATACACTCATGTTGAACGTCACCTCATGCATGAAGTATGTTCACAACAAGAACAGTATGCAAATCAAAATCAGAAACACCCATGAAGGCAGTAATGAAATAGCCAGTTGCTGGACTCGGCTGCACTGAAATAGGCCAATCTACTGCATGTGCCGTCTCGCACACAACTGCGATAATAAAAATAATAACATAATAAAGTTAAACAGGACTACTACTGAAAGCAGTTGACGCTGTTGCCACATCCAACCAATATTATTATTGCTACGTACTGAAATTAATAGACAGCAAGCTACAAGCAACAGGCCCTCCCATGCTATGGACTTTCCATGACAACAACAAAT
Source organism: Theristus sp. LFF4_11 (assembly GCA_030248135.1). NCBI lineage: Eukaryota > Metazoa > Nematoda > Chromadorea > Monhysterida > Xyalidae > Theristus > Theristus sp. LFF4_11. The sequence goes on from JASANC010004530.1 coordinate 34,240, forward strand.
GTATGCCTGTTTAGCCGGAGAAGCTGACGCAAGCTAGTTGTTGCGTACGCAAAGAACTGACATCACAATTAATGACACGTCGAAAAACGTTGCACAACGCCATTTTCGTACTCTGATGCCACCATGGATAGTGTAATTTTTTATATGTTTCGTAGCGGCCAGTTCATCGAACAAACGCACGTTATCACCGAGATTAAAATCTCCGATTTTGTGAAACAATCCTAAAAAAATGGCTAAGAAGACTGTCTTTGGTTAAGCTTCGGCAATTGTTTTGTGACTACACAACGTACTAATCAATCATGCGGATGCGCGAGCGAGCGTCAGCGAGCGGAGAGCGCATCACGCATAATATGAGCCGTTATCCCCTCGCGCGCGTTTTTCAAACTTTCTCGCTGCCCTGCAGCGAGCATAGTATAAGCCACAAACTTGGTTCTGTGCACACGAAACGAACACCCAAAGTTGTGCTTGGAGCCGCGAAAAAATTTTCATCGGACGATTTTTCATACGCTCTAGACACGAAAAACCTATTCTGAAAATCGTGTTACTTATTTCCCTTTGTCCTTTTTTTTTCTGGTATGTAATCAACATGTGTGCGCCCTTTCAGTTTTTACCTGCAACACTTTCACAGTCGAACAAAAATGTTTCCTGGGGTAATTCCATCCGGAGATTTTGAAAATTGGGTTAATTTTTTACCCAGACCCTGTTTTTGGGTAAAAATTGAGCATTTTTAAAAGTTCGCAGGGTTTTCACCTGGTTTTAAGTGTGCGCCCTTTCAATTTTTACCTGCGACACTTTCACAATCGAACAAAAATGTTTCCTGGGGTAATTCCATCCGGAGATTTTGAAAATTGGATTAATTTTTTACCCAGACCTTGTTTTGGGTAAAAAAATTGGGCATTTTTAAAAGTTCGTAGGGTTTTCACTGGTTTTAAGTGTGCGCCCTTGCAATTTTTACCTGCGACACTTTCACAGTCGAACAAAAATGTTTCCTGGGGTAATTTTCATCCGTAGATTGTGAATTTTTTTTTGCCCGGGCATTTTTTTAATCAAAATTGTGCATTTTTTACAGTTCGTAGCATTTCGACTGGGTATCAGCTTTTCACTCTTACAAATTTTGTCTGAGCTACGAAAAATAATAGGAAAAATGTTTTCCAGGGTAATTCAATGCGCTGATCACGGATTTTGGGTTAGTTTTCTTACGTGAGCAACTTTAGATGCTGAATCGTGACGATTTCGGGCGAATCGGCCGTGGAAATTGGCGAAATCGGTCCAGAAACGAAAAACAAGAAAAAGGTGTTTTCCAGGGTAATTCAATGCGCTGATCACGAATTTTGGGTTAGTTTTCTTACATGAGCAACTTTAGATGCTGAATCGTGACGATTTCGAGCGAATCGGCCGTGGAAATTGGCGAAATCGGTCTAGAAACGGAAAACAAGAAAAGGGTGTTTTCCAGGGTAATTCAATGCGCTGATCACGGATTTTGGGTTAGTTTTCTTACGTGAGCAACTTTAGATGCTGAATCGTGACGATTTCGGGCGAATCGGCCGTGGAAATTGGCGAAATCGGTCTAGAAACGAAAAACAAGAAAAGGGTGTTTTCCAGGGTAATTCAATGCGCTGATCACGGATTTTGGGTTAGTTTTCTTACGTGAGCAACTTTAGATGCTGAATCGTGACGATTTCGGGCGAATCGGCCGTGGAAATTGGCGAAATCGGTCTAGAAACGAAAAACAAGAAAAGGGTGTTTTCCAGGGTAATTCAATGCGCTGATCACGGATTTTGGGTTAGTTTTCTTACGTGAGCAACTTTAGATGTTGAATCGTGACGATTTCGGACGAATCGGCCGTGGAAATTGGCGAAATCGGTCTAGAAACGAAAAACAAGAAAATGGTGTTTTCCAGGGTTATTCAATGCGCTGATCACGGATTGGGGGTTAGTTTTCTTACGTGAGCAACTTTAGATGCTGAATCGTGACGATTTCGGGCGAATCGGCCGTGGAAATTGGCGAAATCGGTCCAGAAACGAAAAACCAAAACAACGGTGTTTTCCAGGGTAATTCAATGCGCTGATCACAGATTTTGGGTTAGTTTTCTTACGTGAGCAACTTTAGATGCTGAATCGTGACGATTTCGGACGAATCGGCCGTGGAAATTAGCGAAATCGGTCTAGAAACGAAAAACAAGAAAATGGTGTTTTCCAGGGTAATTCAATGCGCTGATCACGGATTTTGGGTTAGTTTTTTAAGTGAGCAACTCTAGATGCTGAATCGTGACGATTTCGGGCGAATCGGCCGTGGAAATTGGCGAAATCGGTCCAGAAATGAAAAACCAAAACAACGGTGTTTTCCATGGTAATTCAATGCGCTGATAACAGATGTTGGGTTCGTTTTTTTACGTGAGCAACTTTAGATGCTGAATCGTGACGATTTCGGGCGAATCGGCCGTGGAAATTGGCGAAATCGGTCCAGAAATGAAAAACAAAAAACGGTGTTTTCCATGGTAATTCAATGCGCTGATCACGGATTCTGGGTTAGTTTTCTTATGTGAGCAATTCTAGGTACTGAATCGTGACGATTTCGGGCGAATCGGCCGTGGAAATTGGCGAAATCGGTCCAAAAATGAAAAACAAGAAAACTGTGTTTTCCGGGGTAATTCAATGCGCTGATAACAGATTTTGGGTTAGTTTTCTTACGTGAGCAACTTTAGATTCCGAATCGTGACGATTTCGGGCGAATCGGCCGTGGAATTTAGTGAAACCGGTCCAGAAATGAAAAACAAGAAAACTGTGTTTTCCAGGGTAATTCAACCGCCGATCACTGCTTTTGGGTCAGTTTTCTTATGTGAGCAATTCTAGGTACTGAATCGTGACGATTTTGGGCGAATCGGCCGTAGAAATAGCATAGGCGAAATTGGCCTAAAAAACGAAAAATGAAAAACCTGAGTTTTCCGGGGTTTAGAAGAATGTGTGACCAACGTATTGTGATTTTGGTCCGACCTTCGGGGCTTATGTAAAAGTCAGAATATTATCTAAAAATGCGGGAGACGCATATAAAAGGAGGAATATGGCCTTGTGTAAGCAGTGAAAGACTTGGCTCGACAACGCTTTTCAAGTCTCTGATGTGGTACACACGGATACAAGTACATAAGAGTCATATTTTTGCGCCGTTTATTCTTTATTTCGGTTGGAAGTGGCAACCCTCGTACATTGTAGACAAATGAAACTTTCACATTTGCTTTTTTTCTAGCATTTAGCGACCACTAAAACCACTAAAATAACGATCAGACTTTAGATCGCTGACACTGGTTTGCACAAAGTGTATCGCAGAGGCGTTGGGGAACGCAAGGTCTCCTTCTGTGGCAATGACTCACCGGTTTATCCTGTCACAAGAGTTTGGTAAAAAGGGTGAAAATCAACGGAAGACAACACTTTTTGCACTGGTGCTGCTGTATGCACAGCGGTGCGTACGTTAGCAACAACAACAATTGTCACCCTCGTGGCCTGGTGGTAGTGCGTTAGACTACAGTCTGTGCGCTCGGGGGATCGAGCCCCGCCGAGGGGTATGTAGGCACTTAATGACAGAGAAAACTCAATGGGCGCCCTACTCAATGGCGTTCTGTACGCTTCTCTGGGTTAGCCCTGGCTAAAAACATCGACTAAAAATCCCAACAAAACAACAACAACAACAACAACGATAAAGCTACATGCAGCAATATTTTGCAATTTCTGATGTTTCTGTTTTTGCACAGAATTTACAGAATTTCGCACATGGTGTGATTTTAGACTAAACTGAAGAGGACAATTGAAAAATAACTTCAAAGTTTTTACGCTTTTCAGCAAGCTTTTAAACAACAATTGCGGCGCAAAAATATAACTCTTATGTACTTGTATCCGTGTGTACCACATCAGAGACTTGAAAAGCGTTGTCGAGCCAAGTCTTTCACTGCTTACACAAGGCCATATTCCTCCTTTTATATGCGTCTCCCGCATTTTTAGATATTACTAACTACGCTTACTGTTTACGTAATATCCTCAGTTACCATCAATACAAGTGAAACCCGCTACAAACATGCGTGTTTTGGCAAAAATCAAAAACTCAAGTCATAACGTTTGTACTCTGTATCGTTACATCATCTGCGTTTGCTTGCAAGCCCCGCACGAGCAACGTACAACACAGCTGCATGCATGGTGGCCGGGCTAAATGCAGTTTGTCTGCACGTGTGTCATCGAGCTTGAAAGCCGAAAACGGGAATCGCTCTTTTAGATGCATGACGTTGTCACACTGAAGCAACTCATATGTACACAGATCACCTTCATCACTCCAACCATCCAACTACAATATGCACCGGCAAAGTACTGTGCATCCAGCGACAAATCCTCTTTGAAAGTTTTACTTTCGATTTGCAATTGCAACCAACATCATATTCAAAAATTTATCGCCCACCCTGGTAACAAGAAGTGGTCACCACCACCCAGAGACTCGTTGGCACACAATGAAAAACGGACAAGCGAACAAACATTGCATTTCGCCGTATCATTCGGTTCCGGTCGCAGTTTCTTTCTTCGGTTTCATCTTCATCCCGGAGCGTCCATCTTGGGTGTCAGTAAGGTCTGTTGTTCAAAGGATGCGTGAAATTGAAGGTAGAATGGCGGGCACAACCGACAAACAGAAATAAATACGAGAACAGACAAGCAAGCAATGTATCTCATCAGTTGCCCATTTTTCTACGATGTCAGTGCTGGCGTCGGTTTGTTTGAGAGACAGGCGCACGATGCTGATGGACAACTCAATTTCCGGGAGGAATCCGAAGAAACGCAGATAACATCATTATGCCAGACACACAACACGTGCACTGCAACAACACAACACAGCGTTGCCCTTAAAAACACACACACCCACTTCAAACTGTCAGTTAGAAAGGTTGCAAAAACGTTCTAACCACAAACAGACCATACCAGACGAGTTTTTTTTAGAAAAATTACAAACACTTGTCACTTGTCGAATTACCATCAAATGGTTCCCAAAAATCATACAATGATGAAGAGTAACATTCCACAAATATACCAAAGAAACACGTGTCAGTCACGCTGATTGCTGATTCATTAATGGTTGAGCTTCGAAATACCGGAGCTGTGATGTCCGATGCGAGAATGGGAGTAATAACAGGATGTGACACATCGAACAGCACACAAAACTGCAATTAACAGCACTAATGCGTGAAACGAGCACAACAACGGAAGTTCCACCATTCAATTCCACCTATTCATTCAGTCACTGCCATCGGTGAACGGAGTCACACCCAGGTGCACTGCAATATCCGCTTGAGCGTGCAATTTAGCAACCATTTATTCAACAATTTCAATTTATCGAACTACAGTCCGTGATTTCTCCCCTGCAGTTCAATAACGAAAATTTTAATTTGGATGACCACGCCTCCTACATACACCCTTTTTCAATGTCCATTTCTACGTTACAAATTATAACTTTAGGGCTTAATAGTAGCAAAACCATTTTACGACAGTTAATGTTTGATGTATCGATGTCAGTGAGTGACGCCACATTAGTCAGTTGGTCAGTCGAGACATGCACGTGCACGGATGATCATGACCAAAATGACGTACATACGTACGTGTACGCTCGTGCTAAACTGTGCAGATGAGCGCATTGACAGGATCACATTGACAGTTGACGACAACACACCACTCGAACACAACACACACTCATGCACAGCCTGCGCTCTGCGTGACGCTGAATTGGTGCGACATCTTTCCGCAGTGGCCGCAAAAAACACCAACCAACACAAAGTAACACAAACGGCCAGAAAGGTTTTCGCGACCGTTCCCCGCTTCTCGGAGCGCAAATTCGTTTAAAAATTACTGTTTGAATCGTTCATGCTGTTCGGTAATTACTTTTTCGGCGTTTCATTGTTCTCATTCGTTTCGTTATTGTTTTGGCAGAAAAAAACGAGCATAACAAATTGTCGAGATTCAAATTTCTGACTATCTAGTGTTGTTGTTTGTTATTGTTGTGCGTGCTTGTGCCTGTGCCACGGTTTCTTTTTCCTGCATATTTGAGTGTTTTACATATCGCAGCACTTTCAACCAACCCAAAAACACTGCACTGCATGTTGTATCAGTGTTCTAGACACTATAAAAAACCAATGCGACTTGCAAATTGATTACTAAATGAAAAATCTGTGTGGCGAACGTAAATTCCAATTGACCTTGGATGCTCGACAAAGGTAATTCAGTTTTGCAACGACACACCCAAACTGGAATTACTGCGACGAACAGCGCGCTGGCAAATGAACGCTGTCGAATGGAAGGACAAGAAACATTTTTTATGACATGAGAAATTCACTCGCAAGCCCCAGGGCAATGGGCCAAGAGACACAGCACGATCACCCACCGCTCAGTTTGAAACGAAAAACAAGTCGATTTGAAACAATTATTGTGACTTGTGTTGTTTAATCGATGAATTTTCAGAACAAATCGCAAGAAAGGGGGCAAGCAAAGAATGACGTTTTTTGTCTGGACACGGAAACAACAAGCGCACTCAGACTGACCGTTGCAGGGCCGATCTGTTTGGCGCGTCTGTAGGTGTCCGCGATCGGTTGATTGTCGTGCCTCGCGAGCTCCTGTGTGTACACGAAGTAGCCTTTGATTTCCCCATTTGGATGCAACGGCGGGTCCCACTGCACCTCGACCGCAGTCTCATTGACGGGCGTTGCGACCACGTTGCGCGGTGCTGACGGCACTGAAAACAATGGCTGCACGGTCAGCTGCGTCACACACAAGAACGTCACTCGATTCGGTTGAACTGCTCTCAATAAGTGTTTGAGAAAAAAACTAGAAAATAAAATAATGACCAAAATTATCTGTGCCCAAAATGACAATTTTTCAAAGCGGAAATGATAATATCAGATGAACCAATTGTTTTCAAACGTAGAAAACAAAATGACATGACATGAACATAAAAAGCGGAAAAAGCAAAACGAATGCAAATTCAATCATCGATCACACTGAACTAAAGACACAAGAACAACTATCCCGGTAACCGTTCCCACCAAAAAGAACCGTTCCGCACCCAAGAAGAAACCTCAAAATTAAAACTTCTTTTGTTTTCATTGCGCGTTTCACCCACAATTTTTTTTTCAGATTCTTTGTTTTAACGCACAACACAAGTCATGGCAAACAGACGAAAAACATCATTAACCGTTCCTAGTTATAACTCTCAAAGACGGGGACAACTGTCTTAAAAAATGCAAAACACAAGCAAATTTGCACAATTTGCAAACATCATCGCGTTGGTTTCTTTAGTGCTCACGCATCTTCATCCACAACCGTGGCATCATTACCTTCATTTTTGGCTGAAAAAATCGGCCGAATCGCAGAAAACAGCAGCAGCCAGCAGAACAGGCTGCTCGTGCACGTGCGTCGTGGGGCGACGGCAGTGGTGCGCATGTTTGTCCAAACGGCAACCGACCAATCAACTGGTGTCCTTGCCGATGTTGTTTTTCGGCAAACACAAACGTTCTTTCATCAGCTGATCGTCATTTCAGAACTTCATTATCTCACGAGACCCGAAACGCCGATTTAATGTTTGATAAACTCCAAGTTTTAACGACGTTGATTGTGAACTTTTCATCTTTTATTTCTTTTTGTTCGTGTTGCATCAAAATTCACTTTTCTGAAACAATCGCGAACGAATGATACTCGAGGGACAAAAAGCAATGCAAAAATGTGACTCACTCAGACAAACTAAGTTGCAAACTGAATTCAAAATGATACACAGCAGCTCCGAATGGAACAATTTTAATAGCTAAAAATGAATAATGTAAGGTTTTTTGAAACAAACGGAAGCGAACAACTGGAATTTGAGTCATACTTTCCAAACAGAAAACGTCCCAAAAACTGGCTGAGCTTGGAAAAAAACTTGGCAACAAAACGCAAATTTCATTTTGAAGTGAACTTGAGTGCCATTAACCAGGCCTGCTGGTATCCAGACAACAAAACCTGGCAATGCCACAAATGCGACAAATTGAATGCGTCATTCAATCATAACTAAACGAATTTTAAAATATTTTTAAAATGATGTTCATCCCACAAACATGAAGTAGCTAGTAGTAACTGCCGGGTTCAAGACGGTTCAAAGGGGATTAAACAAGAGACGGGAAACGAAACGCGTTCTAATGACACGCTATGTACGGTCAGGCTTGCTCGACAAATTCTATATCCGTTGAATGCAAGTGAGCCTACGACGCAAAGAAGACGTGTTGCACTTTGCGATGAATTTCATTCGGTCTGAAGTGGAAAATGCGCAAAAGAAACGAGTGCACATGCTTCTATTCTAATGGTTTTTATTCGTTGAAACGCCGAAAATTCAATGACTAACGCTGTGTTGGAAACGCAATGACATGAAAGGCTGTGGGTCGGTTGGGTCGGTGGGCGTGTCCGAAAATGACTAGCACTTGGGTCTTGGCTTGCATGCAATGAATGGCCACAGATGACCCCTGAGAGTTAGCTAACATTGCAAGCTAGTGGTTGAAAAGCAACAGAAAGGCAGACTGTGGCCCAATGAGCACAGAACAGACACACGTAATCACTCCAGTTCATTCCTTCCAGACGTATTAATGGAGTAATTATGATCTTATATTTTGCTTTTCAATGTTTGCTGGCCAACGGTCTAATGAAAACAAGACTGAACAAACACAAATGAACCGAGACAAAATTAATCGACCTTGAGTAGTGATAGCGAAGCAAGGCGAGTTATCAGGGTTAATCAGGGCTAATCAATAGCTGCTTTCACTGAAGCAGTGGACTCAAGAATTCAACAACACGCAACAATCGAGTTTGGATCTTAGCGCTCGTTTTCACCGATTACAGATTTAAACAAAGGAAAACCACAAGATTGGTTGTTTCTTTTGAATTTTCAGCAAAGCGGTTGAAAAAGATTTCTGATAAACGGTTGAAAAAAAAACAATGTACAAAAAAATCTCAAATGCTCAGTACCATTTACAACATGCAACAAAAATAAACCGCAGACGAACGAGTATCGCTGAGCAAAACGTTCAAAAATGCTGAATCGGAAGTGTAAACCAACAAAAATCAAGCAAAACGCAATCGTGCGCGCACTCTGAACATCTGTTGAACTGCGGCACTGCCAAGAACGTAACGAGAAGGCCACAAAAAACGTTGATTTTTTGAATAAAAGAACACATTTGTGATGGTTTTTGAAAGATGTTGTTATTGGCAAACTGCGTTTGGTATCGAACTCGCCAGGCACCACAAACACAGGGCCAGCTTTTTCAATCGTACATTTTACGTTCAGTTTTGCATTTTACTGAACAAACCAACCGAATACCGATACTTATGATAAGTAAAGTGTGCGGCTTGGCCACAACAGCATCAACACACACTGCAACATTATACAAAAACATACTTGAATATTCGCGCGTTCACTGGCAAACGCAAATCACCAATGCAGATTGGCAGGAAAAACGCAATTTCCAGTTTTACTATTTTTTTCGTAAAATGTGAATTTGTTGTTTTTGTTGATGTTTTTTGTTCTGGTTCTCTGTTCTAGCTTGCTTCAACACTTTCGTTTTGAAAAATTACGATTCCAGACAAAACATCACAGCACAGCTACTGATGAATACAGCCACAGCGTGAATTATTCCATAAATTGGCGTTGTTTTTTTATTTTTTTTCTGTTGAATATTACTCAACAATAAAACTGGAAATACTGCTGTGATGCTGTTAAAACTATGTAAATCGAATATGGTGTGCACAAACAGCGTGGGAAGGTAAATCGGTTTGGTAGAGCAGAACAACGTGTAGTCAAGACATGAGCCGTTTCGCACATGTGATGTGTGGACGAACGCTGCTGGAAAAAGCTCTTCCAAACACGCTTTGAGCGCTTTGCGTGAAACTAGGCAAATGAAAAGCAATGAGGATGCAGCAAAAGCGAGCTGCTACCGATATCAATGACATTTCCACCATTACAGACAGCTGACATTCGACAAACGTGCAGAAATCGGAACATCGAGTGCAAATGAAGGATTGTGTGCACTGAAAATGCGGAATGAAACCAATGAAACACAGTGCATTTCAAATTACCACGATAATTATAAATATACACAGTGAAAATAGAGAAGCCATCTGACACCCTCAGCGTTCGGTTAATGCCAAATGAAAAACCCACACACCAGCTAAATAGCTGCACTAGCACTGCTGGTTGGGCCAAAACAGCAAACAATTTGGTTGGCCACGCTGGTTATGGCTGCATACGAACGAACTGTTCGTGCGTGTTTGCACAACGTATCAGAACACAATACGATACGTTAAACGATGGACGACATACAGAGTGTGTAAATATTGAGAATCACACGCGTTTCGGTCGTACAGCGAACTGAAAATGGCCAAAAACGCGCAGAAATACGAGTGTGTCTTTTTTACGTGTGGTCTGGGTGTGAGCACCAGTAGAGAGGGACGGTGATGACAAACAGTGAACGCGGTGCATGCGAACACACGCAACGGCAGGCCATGCGCGCGACGCGGTTCATTTTAATAATATTACAGACGGTCTCATTTTCGAGTCTGCGCATAAGCTCTTCGGCTCGCTTGGTGTGCAAGCTCAAAGGATGGAAACAGAAGCAAACAAGCAACAAACGTGCACGCCGCACGGTAACTGGAAAAACGGCGCTATGCTGCTGACATCTCTCTCCGGCTCAAATTGAGGTGCGGGGTCAACTCCGGCCCACGCATTTCCGGCCCACACATTAGCGTCCCGACATTTTCAGCCCACTCATTACCGTCCCACCCATCACCGGCCCGACATTTCCGGTCCACTCATTTCCGCCCGCCCATTACCGGCCCAGCCCAATAATCAGTTCTTCCTTCGCTGTATTTCGCCACGGACAACGAAAGTGAACTGAAACCGCACTCTAAACTGTACTCCCTGCTCACCGACATGCTTTTAACAAAAATATTTAAATTTTTATTTCGGTTTTAGTTTTCATTTCGCTCCGATTTGTTCATGACATTGAAAAAAATGATTCAGTTTAAATTTCGTAGTTAAATCAGTTGATGTGTTTTTATTTATCGTTTGCTCTGTTCCGATTGATTTTGCACTTTCAATTTCAATAACAACAACATCTCTGATGGGTCGACAAAAATAAGAGCTTTCGAACCGCGCTGACGCGCTGAGTTCGAATTTTGCATTGAACACAGAGCCAAATTAAACCATTTTAATTCTTAAAATTAGCAAAAACTTTTTGAAAATTGCCCCTCTAACCAAATTTGGACATGTGGACCCACATCCAGGTCGTGTTTCCTAATCCTAATCATTCCTAATCCTAAACCCAATCCTAACCCTAAGCCAAGCCTTTTTGATGAGGTGAAAATGATTAATTTAGTTTTTGCGTTTTTTCTTTTTTGTGTTATAGGGCAGGGGCACCGCTACTGCACATGCACATCTCTTAATAATGATGCGTCACGAAAAAATCCGATTGAAAAAAGAATAAAAAATCGAACCCCAGTTCAAAGTGTAACCGCCTGATCAATGTGAGTTTCTTAATGAAATATAGCGGTGGGTGGCGGTTGAAGTCACTGGAAGCGAATTATTGGGCTGAGCCGGTAATGGGTGGGCTGGAAACGAGTGAGCCGGAAATGCGTGGGACGCAAATGAACGGGGCCGGTAATGGGTGGGCCGGTAATGAGTGGGCCGGAAATGAGTGGGCCGGAAATATTGGGCCGGAAATGTGTGGGCCGGAAATAACGGGACGCAAATGAACGCACGCCCAAATGGAATATGCAATGGAAATAGCATTAAACGAGTATCAGTAGAGCGCGTGCAAAGGCGTCGTGTGCCTATTGTAAGCGGCAAACAGCGGCCTGTTGAGTGCTGCGCTGCCGCTGCCTGGTCTGATCGTGGCGACCGCACAGCGAACACACGCAATATAGTGCATTCGGTGCGTCTGCTCACACTCACTGCAACACGTCTTTCTTTCATAGTTTAGAATTTCGGACAAAAATCTGTGGGGCATGCCGTACTGTATGACGAGAAACGCTCGAAATGATGAAAATCGGTGCTCGTAACCAACATTGTTGCTGCAGTTTCAAAAATTTGTAATTAAGCGCAGGCCAAGTTCACTTGATGCGTTGAAATGTCGAAGTTGAAATTGATAACGGTGACTAAGTAGTGACACCAATGTTGCACACTTGCACCAATTCATCAGCTGACATGAGAACAGCGCGCACAAAAAATACCGAAAAGACAGAAAAGTACGAGAAAAGTTGAAGACAGAAAAAAAGAGAATCTTCATCAGAGCCAAGCTGACGCACGAATGAACAGCAGTGACACAATTTCACGGCGAAGCAAACCTTGAAGCTGAACAATGAAACATAATATTGCAGGGCGCACGCATATGAGCGTTCGGCGCGCGCGAAACACGCCAGGGGAACGGCAAGGGCATGCGTACGAGAAAGGGAGAAACTTTTGAAATGACGCCCGTAGAAAAACCAGACAAGAACATGGAACACGACAGAAAGTCATACGAAATAAAAACACTGTGCAACTGAACGAAATACAGTTGAAGAATATGCGAATAGCAGCCTCCCCGGAGAATCGGTGCACCAGGGCACACTAATTTCGCTGGCCACAAACAACTTTGCGAAATATGTGCTATCTTGTTGCAACTATTATGCATGACAGCTAGCAGCAACAAAGACGGATCAATCAACCAAGTGAGAAAAATGCACGCGCACAAAACATTCGTGACACTTGACAAAACTCGCATACGAAAATTGTCAAGATTTCAGCGGAGGACTGTTGCGTTCTGCATCTATCAGCAAAACCAGAAAAACTGAAACTGTAGAAAAACAACCGAGCAAAAATGCACAAAAATATGACTATACTTGCTGGAGAAGCAATGCATTTGAACGAAGGAGCAAAAAACCAGATTTTCGCAAAATTGAACCAAGACACGAAATGGTTCATTTTTGAAACGACTCGTTTTTCAACCATGAGCAAGAAAGCTGCCACACTTTCACAGAATTTTAAGCTACTGCTAACCAGGTAGCAAGAAAAAAAGAAGTAGACAAATAAAGCGTTCAATAAGACCAATTTCAGACCTCCTCAACATTTGACCACAGCTGACAACACAGATGACCAAACAAATCGATAAAAACAACCGGTACCGTCAAAGTTATGAGGACGATAGAGATGAAAAGCAGAGGATCGTTCCGTTCTTTCGAACTTTCATACATTTTTTAGTTGCTGGAAAAAATGGCGCTGAGAAAACCACCATCCGTTACGTTCCCGACGCTGTCTGGATGGAAACGGCAAAAAAGCTGAACTTACTCAATAAACGAAAGTACTTCAAAAACACAAGAATAATTGTGGTAGAAATGGTTTCAGTTTGACACAGACAATATTTTACCATTGATTAAGAAAAATAATAGCGGTCTTCTCTTCATAGGACGCCAAAACGACTGTTACGAAAAGGTGAGACGGCAAAAAGCGGTTATGGCAGCAATCAATCATATCGGCTGCTGCTGCCAAGTTTACAGCTCGATCAAACAATTCAAAACAGCACTCAGTACGACCAGTTTAAGAGTACACTAAAAACGTAAAGTTAAGGTAAGGACACACACAAAAACAGACTGATCACAAAAACGTGCGGGGTGAGTGGTCGATGGAAAACTGTGAATGAAAATGCACGAGGAAAAACGGTGGGGCGCGACGATAATGCGATAAAGATGTATCTCATGCACAAACATAGTCGGCTCGGCGACCGTGCGTGCAGTTTTCTCGGGTCGCGACACGATCTGGGGAAACCCTGAAGTGAACTGATCCACACCAACCTGTATGGGGTGCTGTTTGCGTTGACTGTGAAGTATGAAGAGGCGAGCAATGTGTGTACTCGTAACAATCGCCTTGAGCAAGGGCCACACGATTTCGTAACCTGTGTGTTGCCTTCCTCTTATCGGCAGCATTCATGCGGGTGAAAAATATTCGCCACTTCACAATAATAGATTGAGACGGTAAGAGCAGAAAAAACGAAACATTACACAAACGAACTGACTGACATTATCATAAAAGAATAGCACGAAGACACGTGCAACACAGGCAATGCACGAATGGCAGCATAATGCTGGAAATGGAATGACACGGCGACATGCTGAGAGTTGGTTATTGGTTGGGTTGGGTGAGATGAGACGCATTTGTTGGCATGCATGCAGTCGTAGTATCGACCTTGACAAAATCATCTCAACCAGGTTGACATTTCAAGCACCTTTGGTGCACAAAATATAGTTGTTAACCTGAAGGGATTTGAAACGCTACCCTCAACTCAACGTAAGTAACCCTAAACGTGGCGAACACAAGGCAATCAGTGTACCCCACTACACCGCCACAGCATCAAATGCAACAATGCAACCAAACGTCTAAACAGAACAACGTAACAAAATGGCTTAGCGCGCCGAGTGCGGCGTCACTTTGGGATATGTCCCTGCGACAAATGCCTTTTGAGCATAATTTAATGTGACAATTCATGCAGTGCTGTGTGACAGCCATCCAGCAGTGACTGTGTGTAGCAGGTTGGCAGCAAGAAGCAACGACTTAATCAATAGGTACACCTGTACTGCAATATGTGTGCACCTGCATTGCAAGTTATTTGTAATCACTGTTCTTGCAAACACTGTTCATGCTTGGCCCAAACACAAACGAGTTGAAAAGAAACTCCAGCAAAAGACTACATTCCGAACCAAAATTTCCACCGGAACCAGGGACAATAAAGCTGAAACAATACTACAGAACAGAAGCAAATGTAATCAAGAGCTAGTTGGACACCTGTGGAACTACAAACATGCCAGAACACTGGCCGTCGGACGCACCGCTGCATGTGCTCTGTAACAAAATTAGCTGCTGCACCCACGAGTGATGCATCACTTTGTGCAATGACAGGCCTGCCTGGCACTCAGTATTATTGGAATATTATTGCCTGTTCACATGACGCAGTGAAACACACGCAATTATAATATTATTATAAAAGTTCAGTTATGATTTGCAACAAAACTAACGCAAAAAAAACAATAAAAACACAAATCTCCGTAATAAAGCGAATTAAGCGACGAGGATTAAATTCGTTCTGATTGGGTGGCATTAGCAAAAAAGTACTCACTTTGTTGCCTTCGAACAAAAATGGACGCAACAAAGTGTCGAAGAAATTGTCCTGCACAACTAATTCCGAATTTCTTCACATGCACATTTCTTTGCCGACTGCATTATTATTCTCCAAAGCTAAAGTTTTATTTGGTTGTCTTCTTGAGTTTGTTCAGCTTGTTCTTCACATTTAGAGCTGTCTAGCCAGTCTGTTTGTAAATAGACTGTAAAAAGCGATGAAAACTTGAAAGCAGCTTAAAACTTAAGTCCAACCAAACTCACCCACACACGTAAATCTTTGAGATTTTTCTGACTAGCTCAGAACATCTTCTTCATGCGATTAGTCAAGCAAGGGCAAAATGGCAAATAGCTTAGTCAGATTTGTTCAGCCTAAATGAATTTTACTATTGATTCCGTACCTTTAACGAGCAAAAAATGAAATGTATTTACTGTAATAAAATGTATTTATGCTCAAGAATGTTGCCCAGAAGATTCTATCTTAGCAGAGCTACCGAATTCGCTGTTGTCAACAAAAAAAACTGAAAAGGGAACGATATCAAGTGGTGTGGAGTGTGGACCATTATGATTAAATAATTTTGACCACTGAGAAGTGCCAATTTTAAAATTTCAAAACAGTCACCGAAATCAATCAACACTCAGCAGACTGCTGACAACCAAGTGGCCCGTGAAAGTGTGGTTTGCTTTGCACAGGTCACTTGCGTTTCACACTTGAATATAACCGCGACTTCTATGCTACGCTGCACATTTGAAATTGAAGTTGAACAAATAAATGCGGCGTAAATAAATAAACACTCACACAGACAGTCATAATCATCAACAGTTTAGAATTTGAACAATTCATCAAACAGCACAGGTATAACTCTATGGTGCTCATAAAAATGTTTGACTTTGAATATGTTTTGCTATTGATAAATGCGCCAGCAGCACTGATGCGTAAACACTGACAAGCCATTGTACACCAGCCACTCTAACACAGTTGCCTTGCCATGCCAGTTCCATAATCCAATAGTCATTTTTCAAAAATTGAAACGCACAGAGACAGACCACAAGAACAGACGTCTGGAACCTCATGTGAACTGATAAACAAGACACATCACAAGACAAATCAGATGCAGGTAAACTACTCCTTTGTTCAGCAGGAACAACTTGAAGCTCAAAGAACCACATACGCTCGGCACTACCGCAAAGAAGTACTCACCGTTTAATATTCGACTCCCTGAAGGAAGGTCAATCGTTTTAACCGACTTGCGTTCCAAAACACAAAAAAATGACTGACTGTTATTCTATTGACTTTCAGAATCAAAATCTTCGGAAAACACCAAATTCACAAACGCACCACAAAAAATAACCTCACAAATTTTCAGTGCAGTGTTGGGTCAAAAATGATAAGTTCAAACATACACAAATAACCAAGGAAAGTGGTAAAATCAAAGACAGAAAAATAAAACACTGTGATAACGGATTTTTATATTTTTACAGTAACTGCGACTCACCTTGTTCGCCTGTAGTGTAATCGTCTGAAATTCACACACAATGAGAAAAAATCAGTAAAATTGTAAGCTATAAAAACACTGAAATCTGCTTGCCAATAAACAAGAAGCAGAAGCCAAGCGAAAATGAGAGGACAACGCCGACAACAGCCAACTGTCGAGCAGCAGACTCACCGGCCTCGCCCGTTCGCACGAGCACCACGGTGCTCTCGGGGCCGTATCCCTGTTTGGTGGCAGCAGCGACGGCGAGCGCATAGCGCGTCCACGGCTTCAGTCCACCAATGAGCGTGTGCAGTTTGCTGGTGACCAATTGGCCGCCGTTGACCGAGAGTCCATGGAAGCGTGCGATGTCGCCGATGCGCGTGAACGGTGCGCTCTTGCTGCGCGTCACCGGCGGCTGCGCGCTGTCGGCCGTGTGCGGCGCCAGGTGCAGGTCGGCGAACGCGGCGTCAGCGTGCTCGGCCAGCCCGTGCTCGTCGGGCACCATGCGGTAGCGCACCAGGTAGCCACTCAGACGGCCGTTCACTGTGGCCGGCGGCGGCGCACTCCACGCAACCTTGATTGCTTGACTGCCGACCGATTCGGCTGACTGGATTACTGGGGCGACGCTGGGCACTAGAAATTAGAGGCGACGCTACAGCACAAAATGCACGAAACACAACAACACTACGACAACACCAAAGTCCGTTGCGTCCGTTGCAGCAGCACAGTGTCTGCATCAGGGCGGACAGGCATTGGGCATAGCAGAGGCACACGCTGAGGTGGACGATGAAAAAGAACACTTTTGCTTGTTCATTGGGGTTTTGTCACGAAAACAGAAATTGATGCAAAGTGATAGGCACCACTGACACAACACGTTGCACAAGAATACAACAAAACACACCAGACACCACACAACTGGGCGAGCACGTCAACCACGAAATAGCTCAAAATAATGTGACCCTCTGTGCTGGGTTACTCACAAACATTCGTTCTCTCCCGAAGAGAAGCATAAGAATTGCAAGAAGACGACCGACCATCAGGGTACGTGGTTGCGTCTGACATGGCACTGAACGCGCCCTGTCCCTTCATGGACAATGCGGCCACCTTGAACGAGTAGCGCGTGTCAGGGCGCAGTGTCTTCACTTCGTAGTTCGTCTCGCCCGACGCAGGCACCATTTTTATGGTCGTCGAATCGGAGATGCTACTGTTGTAGATGATCACGTACTCGCTGCAAAATGAAAAAATACGAACTCATAATCACACATGCTGTGACAACTTTCAAAATCACCAATGAAACTTGAGATGGCAACGTTTCAATACCAGCAAACTGCTGATCTACATTCAATGGGTATCAGAAACTCGAACGCCATTCACGATTTTCAATTATTCAATCAGAAACGTTGCCGATCGGACTCGGACATGAGTGAAATTGTAATCTTACGTTATGGTGGTGGCCGACAACGGCTTCTTCCAGGTCAGCAGCACCTTGGTGCCACTCAAAGGCACTGCACGCAAGTCCACTGGTTGACCGGGAACTGAAATTCAAACTCGCTGAGCACGCGTTAGCAGGCCATCTCTCTTCAGTTCAGTTACACAGAATTTCTTAACTTGAATCGATTTTGAACCACCATTTTTTATGGTGATATTATTACATTGCTATTGGAGGTATTTGCCTAATCATATATGCGGTGGGAAAGTTCTTCAAACATTCAAAGATAGGAATTAGCCATTATTAAAAAAAATACAAGAAAGCGATTGAACTAAAAATATCGATAATTTTAAAAACCCGTTAAACACAGGCAAACCCAACTACGAAGCAAGCACACTTGTTTTTTCATTAGGAAAAAAACAAAAAACAGTGAAAGAAATAAACCATCGAGTGTTTGACGAATGCAACGATACAATAATTACACAATACTGCCCCAATTAAAATTACGCAACTCTACAACTCACCTTCTCTCTCTACAAGATATGAAAATACATGATTTTGACATTTTTTTCAATGTAAGACACAAAATGCAAAGCAATAACCGTGGATTAACGTGACTCACTGCCTGGTTTCGTGATTACATAAATCGACTCCGACAGAGGCCCACCGCCCCTGCTGTTGTGCGCCTGCACCCGGATTTTGTAGGTGCTGCCTGACGAGAGGCTCTTCAGCTGCGCAGTCTCTCGCGCATCGTCGATCTTCGTTTTGTGCCACGTGCTGTACGGCCGTGGCGACGGGTCGTTCGTGTAGTAGATCGTGTAGCCCTGTGATAAAACCATCCAACCAACCGTGATCTTAGGCCATGTCTTTTAAGCACCGCCAACCCAGAAAAGCCTACAGAACATCGTCGAGTAGGGCGCACAGTTGAAAATCGTTGAGTGTGAATCGATGTGAATGAAACACATCTTTTGCAGTGCAAATCGTTGCATTTTACCGTGATTTTTCCGTTCGGCTTCTCAGGCGGCTTCCACGTGACGAGCACTGAGCTTGATGAAGTCGGACGCGCTTGAACGCCCGTTGGTCGTTGTTCGGGCACTGCACAGAAAAACACATTCGCTGTGTGCCCAGTTTTTCTGGTCTAGAAAACTGGATTTCCTTGTGCATATGCCGGACACTTATAATGTGTCGAATAATATCCACCAATCAACCAAACATTGCTTTTGCTTTTTTGATCATCTCTCTTGAGTCTATCATATTCAGAAAATTGTCGCAGCTACAAATCACTGGTGATGTGTTGAGATCAGACCTTCATGGGGGTCAAAAAGCCCCGATTCCGGTAAGCTGGACAGAGGCAAAAATGCTGGGGTCAAATAACGAAATTTGTGCAAAATTTGGGGGTCTGGAAACGTCAAAGTTTTTAGACTTAAACGAGGCAAATTATCACTGCATTGTCATCAAACAAGATCACAAGATCCCCATAAAACGAATTTTTTTATCACTTTTGGGATGTCAATTCTGTGCCCAAAAAAATTTGGGGGTCTTCATATTGAGTATGACAGTTTAGGTTTTCAGTTTTGCAAATATGCAATTTCACGTCACGGTATCGTCCAATAGTTTTCAACTACCCAAATTTCAAAATACAGGCGAACTCAATAAAATGTGGAATCAGCTGATTGGTCGGCCGAGGGGAGGCTGCTCACACTCCGCACCCTTCTTTTTTCGTGGATCTGGATTCTATTGAAACGTATTTCTTTTGAATGAGTGTGAATTTCAAGCACCCTTTTCATGCTAAAAATAAACTGAAAATGTTAGAGACTGCAAAATTCAGATTTTTTTTAAATCAACAGCTCAAAATGTATTTTTTGTTTGATGACGACGACGACGTCGTCGCTTAAATTTTTGCTTGTGAACTGAAAGACAAAAGCCTGAAAGGAGTGCGCTGTGCATGGTTTGCTGCGTGCACCAAATAAATGAACACAGCAGCTTACCAAGAACAACTTGAAGACGGTGAAAATGAAAGATGAAAACAAAGTCGTCGTGTCGTTGTCGTCCGCGAAGTCGGAACGCTTTTTTTAAATTGCGGACGCATGTCGATCGGTCTGCTAGGAATGAAACCCCCTTCAGCTGGCTACACAGCGCACTCATTTCAGGCTATTGTCTTTCAGTTCACACGCAAAAATTAAGCGACGACGACGTCGTCGTCGTCAATAAAAAATGCATTTTTTTATTGTTGTTGAATATTAAATGTTAAATGTTAAAATGTTAGAATGTTAAAAAACTGTTGAATAAAAAAATCTGAATTTCGCAGTTCTCCAACCCTTTGAGTTTATTTTTAGCACGAAAAGGGTGCTGGAAATTCACACTCATTCAAAAGCAACACGTTTCAGTAGAATCCAGATCCACGAAAAAAGAAGGGTGCGGAGTGTGAGCAGCCTCCCCTCGGTCGACCAATCAGCTGATTCCACATTTCATTGAGTTCGACTGAAGGTGAAAAATCCGCTTTTCTGTGAAAGGTGGAAAAACTTTTTTCTTATATTTCGAACAATTGAAAAAAATCTCGGGATAATTAAAATCTTCCCAACTGAATTGTTTGCAATTATACTGCTGACACCTGCCAGTATTGATGCATTCATTTTAGCACCAACGGAGTTGTCACGTCGACAAATGGCTGAGCATGTCAATGATAAGCATGCGGATACAACAGCAACAACTGTAGCAACCGGTATGTCACATGACCAACCATCTTCCAACGTCTGAATATCAATAGCCACTGATGGTTGTCCCTTGCCAACTGAGTTTCTCGCGAGCACGCGTACTTCGTACAACTGCCACGGTTCCAATCCGGTGATTGTGTGCTCCGTGGTGCCGGTGACTTCAACCGCCTTGAAGTCCTCGCCATCATCTTGATATCTGTGCAACAATATATTCTGATAACTGTCTCTGTTGTTGTCGACTGCACTGTTTATTTGCTTTGCTCAAACATTCGTTTCACTGTAGTGGACTAAGAAAGCCAGCACTACAAACAAAAAACAAAGAAACCTGCGAACTACAACTCCAAACAGCTAGCATTACAGCACAAACAAAAATGCACATTCAGAATTTTATTGAGAAACGTGACACAGAAACTTACTGTGCGCCTCTGCCGCGTCTAAAAAGTGTATCAACAAAACGTTTTAGGTCATGACAGAGGTTAAAAACAAGCGCACGTCAGATCAAAAAACCGATTATTCCTTTCTGTTTCTACAGTCCGTGATTCCAAATGAAAAAAACACATTTCAAACTAGGGTTGGCACAGGAAAAAAACGGTTTCTTTTCCGTTGTAAAACCGGTTTTTTCAGTTTTTTTCTTGAAAAATAAAAAACCGGTTTTTTACCTCAAAAATTTTCAAACTTCGTGGCCAAAAATCAGAATTTTTCGTTTGATTGTAAAATGTAAAATTATATTTTTGAAAAAAAACGGTGCAGTGAACTGTGTCGAACTGAACTGGTGAGTGGTGAAGCATCATTTTGCAGAAGCTTTTGTGGCAAGGGTCAAGTGAAATACGATGAAGACAAGGTGACTGCTAAAGTAAGTGCATATGCAGACTGACTGATCATGTTGTCGATTTGCAAAGATTAACTGATGAAATGTTATTTTTCGAACGGAATCCGCTACCATTTTCACTTTGCAGTTCTGCAAATCTCGCCCCCTAATCGGGGTCGGCTATCCGGTCTCCTTGCAACCGTCCCTCCCCGCGCTCCACACCTACACGGTCACTGCCCAGTCTTTGTTTTCAATTTATTGAACGTGCTGGAAACCAATAAAATCGAAATTGATTTGATTTGAAAAAAAATTGGGTAGCATTGGGTGGCAAAAATAGCAAATTGGGTCGGTTGTATGCCCGAAAACAGCATTTTACACTGCTCAAAATCACCAATTTTGATGTATTTCCTATTTTGAGTTCAAGGCGCCAAGTTCTGGAAAGTTTAGGAGCTAAGAAGCATTCGGTTTTTTATGGTTTTAAAACGGAAAAGAAACCGGTTTTTTTCCAGGCAATATAAAAAACGGTTTTTACCAACCCTATTTCAAACCATATTAATAATTCAAAAGGGATGTAAATAGAGTAGTAAACTGGGAGGCAGAAAAAATCATGAAGCCACAAGTGATACATGCGCTCATGCGAATCATGTTGGATTGTTCAAGCGAACATAAATAAGAGCTCACTTCTTTTTGTAATGAACGACGTAGCCGATGATTTCGTCATCCGGGTCGACCGGTTTCACGGGCTGCCATCGAACCGTGATCGTGCGCGATGCTTTGTCTACGACGTGCAAGTCGCCCGGAGCCGGAGGCAGATCTGCAATGTGAACTCATTGGTGCACACGCATGCAAAATGCACATACACCTCCCGCACAACTCTGAAACTGTCATCATCCATCGCCGCTATTGACAACAAGTTAAAACACAGTAACACACATCTGTTGCATTGAAACGTGGTCGTTCCTAAAACATCGTGCAAAACACATGTATTGTATTGACGCTTCGGACATTTCTACGAGTGATCAGACAGGCCGTGAAATATACGTACCGTACTTCACCAAATGGACGGACAAAGTGAAATCGCCTTGCCGACTGGTATAACTTTAGATGTGGTGTGTGCATTTGATAACGTGATCGTTGTGTGACAACTTCTAATAACAGATTGTGAAAACTAACAAGCTGACTGAACGAATGTACTCTGCGCTGCTCGTGTGTGCTTTTTTTTTTGTTCTGTCAAAACAAAGCAAAAAGTGTGTGGTGTTGTCTTGAAACCGAAAACTTACATCGTTCTCTCTCCTCGTGCCACTCGTTTCCATTGTCTTTTGGGGTGGAAAATAAATCTTCAATGTTTTTGACCAATTTTGATCACGGTTTTGGAAAACAACAAAAATAGACAAGAATGCACTAACAACTAAAAACATGACAGCTGTTGACGAGACGAAACGAGCATGAGAACATGGCCCCTATGAGCACAACAGCACCAACACTGCCGGTACCTTTGACGAGCACGGTTGTGGTGCTCTCAATGTTTCCGAGCATCGACGTCGAGATGCACGTGTAGTTCTCAGTTTTCTGCACGTTCGTCAGCATCAGGATATTCTGGCCAATGTGGCCGGTGGCAGGGTCAGGCGTTGGCCCGTGGCCGCGTACCCACATGACCCTTGGCATTGGGTAGCCCATTGACGTACACGACAGGTTCACATCGCCGCCCGGGCCAACTTTGTAGATCGGCTTCGGTGGGATCGTGAAGTACGGTGGCACACGGCGAGCTGCAAGCGAAGCTTTCATTCTCACCAAAGAACAACCGCTCACATGAGTGCGCGTTCAATGTTGCTTTTGCACATGAAACTCAGTGTCTGTGTGTGTTTACAGTTGCTCACGGGTTTGTCCAACCTGGCGGTTGCCTCCGCTTCAAACAGAAACGAATGACGACACGTACTTTTGACGTAGAGGTGTGCACTGCGCGAATGTGCGGTGCCATGGCGGTTCTTTGCGATGCACTCGTACTCGCCCTTGTCAATCTCCGAACTGTTCTGTATAATCAGCGACCCTGGAAAATGTAAAACAATCCACTTGTCAATGTCATCGACGGAGTATTGTTTGTAATGTTGTTCTTGCAAAAGTGCCACGCAATCTAAACAGTTGCATTGCATGTAATGATAGCATCTACGGTTGAGAAAATACCACGAGCACAATACACGGCCAGTGTGTGTTCGTCTAGATTCGGTAGCTAACAGACAGTGCTACAAATTGAACGCTGCAAAGTCACAAACTTCAGTCATTCCAATGCATTCGCTCGATAGTACGCTCGAATATCGTTCGATGTTTACGAATGTTTTTGCATGGATAACTGCACAATTTTGCACGCAAAGTCATCTTGCTAAATCATGGAAAGAAAACAAATACCGTACCGTACAGAAGATAGAGAGGAGGCCAGAGAAGAAATCAGTTCAAATTTGAAAAGGTGCTCCACTGTGAGTGCTGTGCCTGTGCTCACTTCACAATTCTAACGCTTTATTTGATACATCAAAAAATTCGGCACAATCAATACATGAGAAACAAAGACCATTAAAAGAACGACGTTAAAATAAAATTACACTTTAAACTAAAACCAATTTTAAAGGTAAAAAATACCGTACAGTACAGTCGATTTTCAATACCATAATACGTCGGCGGGGAGGTGGCTCTGTGAAGTGAAGTTTCGGAAAGAGAAAAAATTATTAGTCGCTTGAAAAATAAAAATATCATGTGCTGGTCGTGCAACATATATCGTTCAAATAATTCCAAAGGAGAACAGCAAACATGCAACATGAACACCGCAAAATGAACAAAAACAAGTTAGTGAAACGACTGGGGGACCTCGCCGAGCGAACACCATGCACTGATGCGAGTCAACATTCAGTTCACGCATTGAATACCGGTGAACATCATTCACAGGCCACTCGAGTCAAACGAGAAGCACCCAAAGAACGATAGTAAGGTTTCGTGCACGTTGTAGGCTGTGCACTAGCATGATTGCTGCTACTGAAAAGGTGGCGGAGAGATGGAAAGTGAAGGAAAACACACATCAGCCCATTCAAAAAAGTTGCTGTTGGTGGTGGTGTGAGACAGTTTTTATTGCTTAGAACAACGGCAACCATTTCAGTTGAGCTTCACAAGATTTAGACACAAAGGAGCCCTAAAGGGTGTTGATTTGGTGCAACAATCAACAAGAGAAGTCCGTTGTAAGCAGACCCTGTGGTAGTTAAGACGAAGTGGACCGATTAGTGGAGCGTGTGCATGTGACTTACAATTAACCGAGATACCATAGTTGCGAAGGCCATACGAATCATAGCCTGTGCTCGAATGGAAGGTCGCTGAAACGAAAACGTGACCAAGTTTCACGGGCAAATTTCTTGAAAACAACAAAAACACGTGGCTCAAACAACGGGTTAGAAAAAACAATAAAAACACAACAACGGAAAGTTAACAAGGGACACGCGCAAGCAAACTGCCGCTGGCTTGTTGAGGTGTTGGTCAGTTATTAACCGTTAAACCATCCACAGCCGACTGAACTGCTTCTTGCGCCATTATTGAAAAAACACTGTTAAAATGATTACACTTGGTGCGGGGAAACCGCTAATTTAGCCATGCTTCATAAAATATAACTAATAAAATCAAATTAAAACAGAACTAAAATCTCTTCAACAAACTGGAAGGTTTTTTTTCAAAACATGTCTTTTTGGTCTACCAGTGATTTTCAGGTGAACAAGTAATGGCTTACATTTTACATAAGCTTGAAAACAAAGATAAATTTTCTGTCTGCATTTCACAACTTTGCAATTTGTGATTACACACATAAACAAGTCAATTTTAATCATGATTTTTTTTGGTTACACTTTACGATACCATTATAAAAAGTGACCAACAGTATCCGCATTTCAATTCGATAAAGGAAGAATATGTGCCTTCAAATTCAAAAATTAACTTCCTTCGCTGATCGTGCACTGAAGCATTCAAAAAACATTTGTTTTCAAAAACGTTTTCAAATCGTGCAGTTAGAGCCAAAAAACAAACAGGGATAAGTAAACAAAAGTTTTGAAATGCAACCGCAACCGTTATAAAACAACAGTGGACAGTGCGTAATTGACATGGTGTTAAAGTTCAAAATTAAACATATGGGATCGTAAATCTTCAGTACAAATCACTACCGTAATCA
>JASANC010004531.1:0-34680 GCA_030248135.1 Theristus sp. LFF4_11
CGCGTTTATCAATTAGATTTTCTTGCGTACGCACGGAGACAGAACGTAAAAAATGGCTACGCGAATTAGAATTTCGTGCGCATGACTGTCGTTCGCACGTAACGACTGTTTTGCGCGCATGATTTAGAACGTTGTCCGTGCGCACGCAAAAAAACTTGTGCCCACGCGAATTAGAATTTCGTGCGTGTGACTTACGTCTGTCCGACACGACTGTTTTGCGCACGGGATTTAGAACGACTGTTTGTCCGTGCGTAAAAAGACAAATGCGCACGCGAATTAGAATTTCTTGCGCACGACTGTCCGACGACTTTTTGCTGCTGGCAGCAAAAAGTCGTTCGACGGATGTGCGGAAAAGTTCATATTTTCCAGTGTCTGTCAATTTTAAGTTGAAAATTAAGGTATTTTAGATGTTGGGGCAACGGAAAAAAATGCTCAGTTTTATTTGGTGGGTCTACTTGCCTGTTTTGAAAAGAAAGAAAACTGAAATCTACTGGAAACTGTTGTATTTCGTAGTTTGTTTGTTTGTTTGTTTGTTTGTTTGTTTGTTTGTTTGTTTGTTTGTTTGTTTGTTTGTTTGTTTGTTTGTTTGTTTGTTTGCTTGCTGGTTTCGGAGAAGGGGGCTGCTGGCTCCAAGAAAGCTTTTGGAATTTAGCATTTGAAATTGCGACATCGCCTACGGCGACAAAAAGATATTTCTTTCGAATAAGCATCGTGTGGACGTGGAGCGAGGTTCAATGACAGTTCTCATTTCCCTTGTGTGTCCACAGGTGCGCACATGCAACATCGACGGCGCTGTCAGCGAAAGTGCCCGTGCGTCGGATAATCTGATCACGAGTGTCTGTTGTGTCAGTGTTGGCTTTGCGAGCGCACGTCGCACGGAGACACGGGCGCACGATTGGGTCGCTGTGCTCGTCGGCACCAGCAACGGCAGTTTGCACTGTTACACCGAACGATTGACATTGATATACAGGCGAGAGCACGCGGCACATCGCAAAACAGTTTCCAGGGATTTGTTTTGTGGTGATTTTTGCATTCATCGGGCATCAGCTGATTGTGTCGCACAACAGCAAGTGCCGTGCTCTTTCTGTGCAAAATCGTGCACAGTGGTGCAACGAGTGTCGGCAAAGTGCTCACCGTGTCACAGTTTCTTTGCCTCTGCAGCGTTCAGTTCAGTCGCAGCGCAGTGCAGTCGATTCGCGTGTGCACGGGTCTTCACGGCGCACAGGAGCTGTTCGTGGCACACGCGCAGTGCGTCGTCGTCGTCAACGGTCTCTCGCTGTTCACTGCGTTGCACGCGTGTCGCAACCAGGTTCCGTGCATGGGGGCTTGCTGTTGGGCATATTGTGCACTGAGATACTGGCTCTCTAGCTGGTCGACGAGTTCAGGGCAGTCTAAATGGGTGGTGTTGTTTTGCAAAAGACATGCACTCGCTTCATCAGCGGGAAATAATTTTCCATTCTCTAGTGTGATTCGAACGCCTATCCGACCTGTGGTTTTCTACAAACAAGAACGAAAAAACAGCGCCGATGGCGAATTCACAAGCGTGCAATTTTGGTGTTTTTGGCGTGAAAAATAGCGCAAGTTTCCATCGAACAGAAAACTCCAAAGACGATGCAATGCAAATGAGACGCGGCTGCGAACACGCGAGACACACCAATGGGCTTGCTGTGTCTGAGTGTGAGCGTGCGTCTTTGTTGCTGTTGCAGGTTGCACGCACACGACAAATGCCGGAGAACGTAGAGCTGCTGTTTATTGTTTATGAAGCGATCTGGTGTTTATTCAAGCAAGCTTGAATTCGTTTGCACGTTTTTCGCAGTGTTTTCCTTGCTTGTTATCATCGGGGATTAATGATTTCAATTCACGATTTCCATTGCTTTTTGGTAATTTTGAAGTTTCTGCTTATTATCGCTTATTTTTGCAAATTATGTCATTCACTTGTCTGTCTTGTCACGTCGATTTTATTCAGTTGTCAGTTTTATTCAGCATGTTAACGTTTCGTGCAACTGCAAGGTTCCTATTGATACAATCTGATTGAGACAAAAAACTGGTCACTCATAACACAAAAACTCAACCAAAAGCAATCAAACAAAACAGTCAATCAATCAATTTACGCTGCGTTCCATTGCCACGGCACTGCTCCAGCCCCCATGAAATGATCCGTCAAGTGCGAGCGAATGTCAATGGCGTAGTCCGTCGGTCGACCGTGCATTGCCGATTCAGCGGTTGCGACAGATGTCATGCTGCGGTATTTGGAGTCTTTTTCGGCGTCGCTGATGGCAGTTTCCCAGTTTGCTTCATCTGCACCCGCCCCTTCAGTGTCACGAATAAAGTTCGTTAGCACACATGCTGCTTTCACAGCAGCCGCTACATGCTTCTCGTTCAGCTCGCAGGTCCGTAGCAGAAATCGAAATTTACTTGAAAGAATCCCGAACGCGTTCTCAATGGTCCTCCTAGCACGGGACAGCCTGTAATTGAACACGCAGCACGATTGTCCGTAGGTTCGGCAGTCGCGCGCACTGTACGGCCGCATCAGATACGGCTTCAGCGGGAACCCCGCATCGCCAACTGAAATATGTATGCCCCCTTTTGGAAATCTCTCTTTTGCTCTTTATTGCTTTGACTTTTCCTTGGGTTCTTCAAGATCAACCAAATTATCAACTAACCCAAATGGTATGCGACTGGGAAATTTGA
Organism: Theristus sp. LFF4_11; assembly: GCA_030248135.1. NCBI lineage: Eukaryota > Metazoa > Nematoda > Chromadorea > Monhysterida > Xyalidae > Theristus > Theristus sp. LFF4_11. Next base: position 2,692 of record JASANC010004531.1, read on the forward strand.
AGTGCCGATTGTTGTGGGCGGAGGCAGTTTCAGTTCGTTTGCTGCGCCGTCTAGTTGCTTTGCCAATTTGGTTGTTGCCCAAACACCAGCATCGTTGTTGCGCCCGGCTGCTCCGATGTCAATGTAAATGAATTTGTAGTCGCTGTCGCACACGGCCATCAGAATGATCGAAAAATAGTGTTTGTAGTTGAAATTGACACTGCCCGACTTTGCCGGCGCTTTCAGCCGCACGTGCTTTCCATCGCATGCACCAATACAGGCTGGATAATTCCATCGGCGTTGAAAGCCTTCGGCCACTTTCAGCCACTCCTCCTTTGTTTCGGGCACCTGCACGTTTTTTCGGCTGAATAATTGTTATCATCATTATTATTATCACAAAAATGCAGTCACTAATTTGGAATGCCAACATATTTCAGTGTGTTCGGCTGTGCACCATCACACACTGAAAAACCAACAAGACAACTTTTTTTGCAACATGGTGGGGAAAACTTGGTTGGTTGGCTCAAGACCATTGTGCGAACGTTGACTTTGTTTCAATACGAATTGGAAAGTGAAAGAAACTCATTTAAAAACAACAAGCCTTCAAGTGCCGCTGCATCAACGCCTTCCAAATCATCTCTGTCATTTGGTGCACGGCACCCGCAATTGTCGCTCGTCCTCGACGGAACTGCACGCTCAGACTGCTGAAATCGTCGCCACTCGCCAGAAAACGCACCGCTATCACCAATTTCTCTTCTGTGCAAAGTATGTTGGTTCGCTTTGCACCCCCTGTGCGGTGTCGCTTTGGCATTTTCTCCCGAACCAACGATAACAGCAAATCAAACGTTGGCACAGACATTCTCATATATGACTGGAAACGATCGGGGTGCTTTCGAGCTTCTCTAAAGTACGTGAAGTAGGCGCCATATTTGCGTGGGCACCTCAAAACTGGGTGTCTCGCAAATCGACGGCAACGACGCATTTTGTTCAGCCTCTTTCTTAACATTCGAAACAAGACTACCTTTGCAACAGTTCTCATTTTGAACGGTTGACCTGAAAACCCCAGATTAAAACGTTGACATTGACATTTCACGGTATACAAACAGACACGGTCTCAGCGCATCTGAAACTTTCACTTCATCCACTTTCTTGGCAATACGTTTCTTGAAAACGTGGCCAGTTGTATGACCTCTTTTTGTCAAAGAAAAATTCACAGAGACAACTTTCCAGCTTCAACTCTTATTGTTTACAACACGAAAACTTCATAACCTTGACAAACATAACGGCAAAAACAACAAAAAGTGCAACATTAAACATGAAAGATCTGCTTCAACAGAAATGCATCAAGGACCACTCAAAAGAAACGACCTCAGAAAATCCAACAAAAACGTAAACAAATATTCCGATCAACAAAAACGTAAACAGATATCAGTTCTGAGTTACCATCACATTTATGAACACAGTTTTTGGCGAGTATTTTTGTCTTTGGCGCAAGATAAAAGTGAAATTGGTTGGGATTCGAGCGAAACGCATAGAAATCAGATCAGAACAAAAGCACAAACAAAAAAGCAGCCCAGCCAGCTGAATAAAGGTAGTCGAGTCAACAACAAAACACAACAAAACAACACAATAACACAACAAGCGTTGCTTTTCCCGCACAATTGAGTGGTGGATTCGACGACTGAAAGATTAGATTTGTTTTGAGACGAAATTCAGATTTTCTATTGATAAAAAACGTTTTTTTTTGGCGTAAAAATGTTAAAACCGGTTTTTTTATAAAAACGGTTTTTGTGTGCCATCCCTACGGCAAGTGTACTATTGCGGCCTAAAGGACTGCGTCCTGGACGATCGCGGCCGGAGCATCGCGGCCTGGACGATAACGGCCTGAACGGTTGCGGCCCGGGACGATTGCGGCCTGTGACGATTGCGGCCCGGGACGATTGCGGCCCACGAAGTTTTCATGCTTTTTCAAATTTCGATGAATAACAGCTATGTTATTTTAGCGCAACTTTCAATATGTTACGCTAAAATAGGATAGAGCTTGGTACTGTCCTATTTTAGCGTATCAACATATAAACAGCTCGTTTAAAGCTATTTCAGCCGCGAAACTTTGTAAACCTACGTTATTTTGCACGCAGATTTCAAATTTCAGCCTTCTGGATTACGGTAACGCTTGGTTTGGTCTCAACACTATCTTAGTTCTATCAACAACCCACAAACATCTTGGTAACCGCATACGAACAGGTGAAACATGCTAGATTGAGGTTGTTTTGCACGCAGATTTTAAATTTCAGCCGTCTGGATTACGGTAACGCCTGGTTTGGTTCCAACACAACCTTATATTGCTTTTTAAAACGGATGGTTTACAATTGAAGGGCATTTTATGTTGGCAACGTATTTGTTGACTGCTGAGAACAAGGTTGAACAAGGCGTTACCATAACCCACAAGGTTAAAATTTGAAATCTCCGTGCAAACCAACCCTAATCTAGCATGCTTCACCGGTTTGGTTGCGGTTACCAAGCTTTTTTTGGTTGTTGATGAAACTATAATCGTGTTGGGACAAAACCTGGCGTTACCGTAGCCCACAAAGTTGAAATTTGAAATCTCCGTGCAAAACAGCTCTAATCCAGCATGTTTCACTAGTTCGGATGCGGCGGCCAAGCTGTTTGTGGGTTGTTGATGGAACCAAGAAGGTGTTAAGACCAAACCAGGCGTTACCGTAACCCACAAGGTTGAAATTTAAAATCTCCGTGCAAAATAACGTAGGTTTACAAAGTTTCGCGGCTGAAATAGCTTCAAACGAGTGGTTTATATGTTGATACGCTAAAATAGAACAGTACGAAGCCCTATCCTATTTTAGCCTAACATATTCAAAGTTACGCTAAAGTAGGATAGCTTTTGTTCATCGAAAAATTGAAAGTTGCGGTAAAATATTATCCCGGGTCGCAATCATCCCGGATCGCAATCGTCCCGGGCCACAATTGTCCGAAGTCGCAATCCTCCCGGGCCGCAATCGTCCAGGCCGCAATCCTTTAGCCCGCGATCCTTCAGGGCGCAATCGTCCTAGGCCGCGATGCTTCAGGCCGGGATGCTTCGGCTGCTATCTAACGGGCCGCAATCGAATCCAATCGAATGCCCGCAAACGGGCACGCCATCCCTACAGGTCACCAAACAATTCAAGCCTCCAAATGAGATTCCATTTGACAAGAAAAGCAACAACATCAACGCAAACGAAAAATAATCACAGAGTGCGCATGTTGGTCAGTGACGTGAGCACTTGATCTTCTGCCGCGGTCGTTTCGTCGACACGAGCTTGTTGTTCTTTGTTCAGAATTTCCAACAGTTGAATTTTCACCATCAGCTTGCGACTCGGATGAATCTTCTTCATTTCAGCCGCGATGACGTTCCCAAACTGCACGTCTTCATCGGTGTCGTTTTTGATGGCAGCGTCCATCCACTTCAGCAGTTTCGCGTCGGCGTCATCCGTTTTGCCTGCACAAGTTTGGAATAGCGTGTTGAACAAAAACAAAAATTTGACGAAACAATATGAGCAACAAACTAAATTTAATTTAATTTGTTCAATTTAATTAAAGGCCGGGTATCAATTAGTTCTCAAATTCACTGCAATTCAAATCAATGTTTTTTGGATTAAAATCATTGCGATATTGACCCAACTGTTTATTTTGCGTTTTTTAGTCGGTGGCGCGGGTGCCACTGGAGATTCCGTTCCGGTTTCACTGCTCTCGTTGTTCCACGACAATTCTTGATCTTCAGACGCAGTCGAACCACCACCAGGTGCAACCTCGGTGCTATCCGAGCGCCTGAACAAAACGAAGCGTTCTTTTTTGCTCAAGTTTCAAAGTCATCAAAAGTCATTAATACAATTTTTGATATGAATCAAACGATTTTTAAACATACGTGTCTTTTTCTTTTGCCTTGAATCCGTCGACGAACTGCAACTGGTCGAAGTACTCCCATTTTGGCTTATGCTTCGCAGCAGATCCAGATGGTTGGTTCATTCCCGATCGGAGTCGTTTATAATAATCGACCTTGTTTCGCCAGCGTCTCTTGGCGTCGTTGACTGCAATTTTTATGAGAAATTGGAATTTGAAAGTCTCAGAATTGTTTTTTAAATACCATAGGTATCAGACTAAAAGTTTTCTGGGTTGCTGGAAGCATGAAATTTGTTAAAACATAGTTTCACAATAACCACTGCTTTGGAACTCCTATGAATGAAGCAAAGACACTGCAAATGCAACATTTTCAATGTACTCACAACCACCGGGCAGCCCGATTTCGTCCGCGATTCGCTGCCATTCCCGGTCCTTGTAGATCGAATTCTTCCGGAAGTCATCGCTGTTTTGATCCCAAAGCATTTCGCAATTTCTGACAGCTTCGATCAGCTTCTCTGTCACCTGCGCTTCGTCGAGCGAACTGATCGGCGTCGGCGGAGATTTTGGGTCAGCATTTTCCATTTTTGAAAGATCCAAATCAAAATTTGTTCAAATTCAGTTTGTATATCACCAAAACTGAAAGAATTTAGATTTTTACATGCGCTTCTTGAAAACACATGTGATAAAAATGCGACGACAAACTGAATGCAAAATGGGGAAGGGGGTAGGGGAAGGGGAGGGAATGCAAGGGAGATGACCACTAAAAAATAAAATTTGTAAATTCCCGTTTTCAAATTTGCTAGGGCAGACATTTGCATTTTTGTCCGCAACAGAACGGACTATTTTTGGTCACTGCATTTAGAACGACAGTCGTATGACGGATGCTACATGTTTTCTAATTCCCGTACGCAAGCTTGTCCGTCCGCACGTTCGGACATACCACACAACTTTTTGCCCACGCGAATTAGTTTTCCGTATGTATGCACGACACTTCAGTCGTTCTAAATGCCGTGCGCAGTTTTCAGTTTTGTCGTGTGGCGTAAACGAAACGACTGTTTTGCGCCCCGCATTTAGAACGACGTGCGTTCCGTGCGTACGTAAGAAAATCTAATTGCTAAACGCGCCTTAACTGCTTCCGTGACAGAACGCGCGTAGTGGAATAAGCTACAGCCAGAGAAGCAGCCATAAAAAACTGCACAAAGCACACCACTATAGTTCCACCCATTTCTGACTGGAAGCAAGGCGTTTGCGCAATAATTGGAAAACGGTAATGCCCCTTGTAGTTTCTGTGCCGCACACACGCAGAAGAACTCTCTGACACAAAAAGCAGAAAAAAATGTTATTGCACATTTCAATTTACTCAAAATGGGACGCTTTTTCGTGATTTGAAACGTGCATTTTAGTGCTGATAAATATATAGTTGCCGCAATTTATATGTCGTCATCAGTAAGTTTCAAAACGAGAGCCGTATGGAACTGCGCAGCTTCTCTGAGGGGTGTACCCAGCTGATTTGACTGCTATGCACAGTATTCTGACAAATGAGTGTGCAGTAGTAAACTAGCTGATTGGTCGTGTTTTGATAAATCGAAGCAATCACCTCGACACAGGGTGTTGCCTCCAGTTTTGTGATCTGTTCTGTTCAGCAGGAAATGAGAGAAGGCACATACGGTATGAGACACCGTCAGAAGTCAGAACAAACTTTTGTTGTTATACGGTTCACCTTGACAATCAGGGACGACTGCAGTAAGAAGATCGTGTCAAGACCGATTCGAGTTCAGATGCCGTTGTCTGTTGGCCAACGAATGGTCTTAGTTATCGATCGATTGTGAAAAACGTAACCCCAAATACAAATGAGTGCTATGATAAAGTGTTACAGAAAACAAAACAAAACATAAGACGCCAATAATGAATGCAAATGCAAAAAAACTTTAAAAAAAACCAGAGTTGAAGTGGTGAGATGTGCACACGAACAGCCAAATATCTTTTCTCAATGGGAAAAGTACATCCGATGCAAGTGTAAGCCGACAAGTGCGCGTAAATAGTTGGCTAAATTTTTCGAAATTACGGGGTTTCTGGCCGCCTTTTGGCAATAATATTTCGTAGTTGTCAGAGATTTTGATTAATGCGACATGACTAGTGATATATATTTGAACAATTTTCGATTTGAAAATTTTTACGATAGCTCCCGCTGTGCGCTGTGTGCAATAAAATTGTCATGCGGGCTCTGTGTACGGTATGTGTGTTCAGTGTGGTCTTGACACGATCTTTAGCAAAGGATTTGGACTATGGGCGGTGAATATTTTTCAATTTTTTAATATTTGTAAAAAGTCAGGACGACTGAGAATTTGGCGAATGGATCCTGTCTTGATAATTGTTTTGTTATCACGTGCTGTTTTATCAAAATCTTTCAAGGTGGAATAATTGCACAAGACGATTTACACGGTAATTACGGTGATCAGTTTTTGTTCCCAAGAACTTGGACATCACATTTCACGGACAGCTGTGGTCTCATGTACAAATAAAATATTGCTTTCAAATGAAAAATGCCAAAAACATGATTGTTTAGAAACACACAAGTGATAAACCAAAAAAATTGAAAGTAGTGTCAAAGTATTTCTTGCGCTTTGAAACACATACCAACACAGCGCATAGAGGAAATGATGACATTATGTTGACTTTTTATGACACATGCGTGCGGTATTATTGATTAATATTTTTTTGTTATTACAGTTAAAAAAGGTTGAAATTGTTTCCAAATAACGAACATTTGACACCAGAGATATGTACACACACTACATGCACACCGCATGGCCCACATGTTAAATTGAGTTTTCATTTCCATTTTCATTCAAGTTCAAAAAGCAATTTGAAAAATGCCAATGTTGGAACATAATGGTGATTTGACTACTAGACAGCGTGTGCGGCTGGCCTACAACATTCAGTCACAAGTACAGTCGTAAGTGCGCTCTGAGTAATTGAGATTATTCCTGGAAACTTCATATGTATAATTAAACACTGGAGGACAACACCAAAAACATTGATAAAAACATTATTCCATTTTCAAGTGACTGAGTAAAAGGTGAAATAATTTCTCAAAGATTGTTGGTTTTACTTAGCAGTTTCCTGACAACCGTTACAATGGTGTAAAACTGTGGAAACGCTGGTATGCGGTGTTTACAATGTTCGCGTGATTTAGTGTTTGGTTTTTCGGTGCGAGCTGTCAGCAATAAACCGCTCACATTTAACGGGAATATCAATTTCGTTATTCTCTCGTGCGCACAAAAAAAACATTGAAGTTTTCAGTTCTAAGCATCGCAAGATGTCAAATGTCAGTAATATTTATTAAGAGAAAAAAACGTTGCAGTGGTGGCAAAAATTGCTTTTTTTCTCGCTCGACCATCTGTTTCCCGTATCGAAGACGGAGCAAGCTGCATTTTGAGCTGCATGGAGTGCTGATTGGCTGCGCTTATATAAAACCACGATACAGCCAAATGAACGCTATGCGAGAACTGGAAATTTTGAACAATTTTTAATGGTTTGTTTGTTTGATATTGCCATTATATCGCTAACACGGGTGTCGGTCGACACAAAACAACCGGAAACAAATGGGAAACTAGACAATGGTTTTTCTTGTTGCGATGTCAATGACAGAATGTCAAAACGCACACGATAGAGAAACATTGTTTTTTGACATACCGTAAAGTCTTGCATATAAGGTTCCTTCAAAGACCCCCACCCAAAAGTGGGCGGAGTGTCACACGGCGGGAAACCAAAAAAGTTCAAAATTTTGACTTGGTCGAAATCCCAGCCCGTTTATAAGGCCCGCCCGAGCCGATTTCCTGATCTTCGGTTTATAAGACCTCCTCCCACTTATAAGGTTGTCATACAAAATTCCACTTTTTTCAGAAATTTTTGATTTTCGAATTTAGGAGACCTTATATGCAATACTTTACGGTGTATAGTCGTTTCAGTATCTTCTCTCGCTTTTGGTGTCAGATTTCGGTGTGGAAGTTTAAAGAAAAAAGTTGTGTCTCACAAAAATGTGACACATAAAGAGCCTGACATGTGATTTTGTCCTCATCACATACACGCGACATCACATACTCAAGTCATCCGCATGCGGATTGTATTTCAGTTTTAAGAGTGGAGTGTTTTTCAACGTGACAATGTTTTTTGAAGTCTTTTGTTTTTAGTATTTTCTTCTGAAACGAAAAAAATTTGTAACTGGTAAAAAAGACGTTTTTTGGTTTGGTGATCGGTGTATATTTTTTAGATAGACCAATTAATTTTTAAGCCAAAAAAGATAAAAATCGCAGCTAGCAACCACCGGATGCAACGAATAAACGGTTTCATTTCTCAACATCATCATAATCGGGACAAAAACAAATAGAACCGCTACAAAAGCAATGACAGTGATTGATTTCTTCGTTCGACACGAACAAGCATGCTGAATGTGATTTTGAAAACAAAACAACTCGGCAGATAACATGAATTTTTTCAACAAAAGCTCAAAAGAGTAACGTGTTTCCAGACTGATTGCAGGCAGAACACGTGAGACTTAGAACACCGCACGGAATAATAGAGCCTGCTGGGTGCACACTGTCATTTTGAAAACTCAACCGATCACCCCAAAATGCCTTGTCCCAGTAATCCGTAGTTTCGCTGTGGGTGACGACTATCAGCGAAATCATACCGTGCTCGATGCTCCAAGTATGCTGGAGGCTGTCTTTTCTGGTGTCGACCTGAAATAAAATAGTTTAAACCTGGTGTTTAAAACCGTTTCAGTATACAGTCCATCTTGCTGATATATTGTATACTGTACAAGTTACCGCTCGTGGCCTGGTGGTAGTCCGTTAGACTATTGTCTGTGCGCTCGGGGGATCGAGCCCCGCCGAGGGGTGTATAGGCACTTACTGACAGAGAAAACTCGATGGGCGCCCTACTCAATGGCGTTCTGTACGCTTCTCTGGGTTAGCCCTGGCTGAAAACATCGGCTAAAAATCACAACAACAACAAAAAAACAAATAATCAGCTGGTTGTACATATTAGCCAGATGGACTGTAGTCATAAAACCGACCTGAGCGGGACCCATGAAGCCTGCGCATATGCTGAGCGTAAGACGGCTTCATAAATGTCATCCCACCCGCTGCGAAGTTCATGCGCATCGGTGCGTTGCGCAGCTGAAACAGAACCATGACGTGATGTCAATTAGAAAATGGAATGACAACACAAACTTGAACTACTTTTAAGGTTTCCGTTTGATACGCTATACCTGCAGTGTTATATTGGAGTTCCTGCGGTTCGTGAAATAAAAATGAAATAAAATGAAATGAACTGGTAGCAGCGTACAAAAAGTAAGCATTTTAGTCTAAACTACTTTTCTAAACAACAAACGCGCTTACCAAAGCGTCCGTCATCAGGACGAACGACACAAGTAGAATCGTGAAAAAAATACATTTCGAGGGCAACATTGTGGTCATCGATATGTGAAATGTTCCTGGAAACAAAGGAACAAAATGTTTGACACAATTAACATGAAAAAGCGGTGAAGAGGGCGACGCAACCAATCAGTGGCATATTGCGGTCAAAAAACGGAAAGTAAAACTGTAAATGATGATCAATTATTGGCGGCATGAAACGATGGAGTACGGTATCTACTCTGTCCGGTCCGGTCTCCACATTGCTCGGCACGGTCTCACAATAATTAGGACTTTTTTACAATTTAATTTCGTTGTATTGTCCTCACTTGTTTCCATTTACTTTTTTTGGAACAATTGCATTTTGACAATGGCTCAACAAGATCGGGTCGAGACCGAATACACTAAGCACCGTATACTCCTTGCGCGTGCAGTTTTTTTGTTTCATCAGGAATGCCATTTTCACCCGTTCAAGCATTGCAAGCGCTGATTGTGTGTGCTTGTTGTCTGAGTAAATGTCGTTTAAAACTAGAAGGGGCGACCGTTAAAACTGAAAGCTAATTTATCATTCGGTTTTATCGGTTTTTATGCTATATAACAGGCGTTATTTTTCTTAATGTGCACTTATACTGAACGCGCATGAGAACATGAGAAAAATATGTGGACAAAAATGAGAAAAAATTTGAGGTGGGTGAGGCAAATCCAAACCAAAGGTATGGATTAGTTTTGCTTTGAACTTTCTCATTATAAGTCAAGAAAAGTCAAGGCTTTTTAAAAAGTCGAAGCCTGAATTCAAGTGAAATGAAAACTGCTTTTACTGAAATCAAATACGCAGAACGCTGTGATTGGTTGCGAAAAACAATCAAAAGGGTACTTTTCAAGATTTTATGCAACTTTCCTTCTGCAGGAAACCGTCAAAAATGAACCCGATGATAGAAAAAACTCATTTCCCACGTTTTCTATTGTTTTACCTTTCAGAAAAGTACTACGGAAGCGGATTTAATCTGAAAAGTACCAAAAGAAAACGTGAAACGAAGAAAAAGCCATATGATACATACTTTCAAACCGTATACTTTTAATAATTATATAACATTATTGCGTGGCCTTTTGACTTTTTGCAAATGCTAATGCGTGGTTACAGGTTTTTCTTTGGCGAGACCAGTCGAGAGGGGTGGACATAGTTTCACAACAACTAAAAAAGTCTGAAAAGGCTTGTTAAAAAATAGTTTGAAATTAGAAACACGACAGGCCCAAACTTTTCAACTTGTAATTGAACCGATATATCGCACATCAGCATTTAGCCCCTTTTTTGATTTTCGGGCTTAATTGGGCCTTATTTCGGGTGTTCAACCGTGTTTGCGGTTTCCGGTGGTGAAAGCGTTTCACCTCTCAAGGTCTAGAAGTCAAGGCTTTCAGGATTAGGATTTCATGCAATGACAAATCCATCGTACATCCAAATAAACAGATCTATTAGTTTTTCGAGTTGAAAGCCTGGTTCCAGCCCAACCGTCCGTCGAGTTTCACCGTCAACAACAGCTCAAAAGTAAAAGCTCAAAAGCACAAACGTTGTAGCAATAAATTTTCTTGTTGACAGCCGAGTCACATGATAACGCTTCATTGTGAGTAACTTTTTTAATTAATGCAATTGAATTACATCGTGGAGAGCTGAAATAGCCAGTAAATCATTAATTTTTCAACAGTTGCAAGTCCATATTGTATCATGTATCGCAAGTCACAGCATTCTATTCGGCTGGGTTGGTGAAGCTCGGTACGAAAGTCCCCAGTTGACTTTTTCATACAGTTTATAATTTCAGTATAACAGATGACCATAGTTTAATTTGGTGGAAAAGTTCTACAGGACATTGCAACAAACTTGCACCTGCGCTTAGCGCCACCATTTTACATTCACTTCTTTGTTTACGCACTGCATTTATTTATTCGTGTTATTGCGCCAAAAACTTTATTGTTCATCAATAAAAGTATAATGGCAAAGTACAGCTTGCGCCACACAATGACTCCAATACAAGCATACAAAATCAGCGAAATAAAATGAGAAAAAAAGCACAACCGTGTATGACCTGTTTTTTTTCAAACGTGTCCCACTGAAATGACGTCATGTGTCGCAAAACATGCGTTTGCCGTTCACAGCAAACCAGACTTTCTGTTTAGCCGTTTTGTTCCCGCAAACAAATGGTGAACGTCGAATCAGTCACATCAAACTGACATTTTAGTGCCTTTACTTTGACAAACAGTTTTTAAAGCAAATGACGTCATTTTAGTCCGGACACGTTTGAATAAATCCACAATATAATGATTTGGCAAACTGTGAACTTCACCAATAGAACATGTCAAGGACCACCAGAAGGCGGCGGCTCCCCATGGAACGCTGGGTCAGAGTCATACTCATTTAAAAATTGCGGAAAAAAGATTTAAAAAATACCATACGACAGTTACCGTATTACCTCCAATAAACCCCCATGGGGGATTAATACGTTAATTTAATACGATTAACTTCTACTTTTCACAGAGATTTCCTTTTGTAACAGCCTTTTGTAATGAAATTACCATTAACTCATCCCTTTGGGGCCTTTGGTAGCACAATTTCACCAATGTTACTGCATTCAGCCACTGAATTAACCCCCACGGGGGATTATTTGTGGGGGGGATTATTCGGAAAGTGGTCGTGGAGGTGGGGGTTTATTGGGGGGTTTAATGGTGGGGGGTTTAATGGGGGTAATACGGTATACAATACTTCTATCATGCGGATGCGCGAGCGAGCGTCAGCGAGCGGAAAGCGCATCACGCATTATATGAGCCGTTTTCCCCTCGCGCGCGTTTTTCAAACTTTCTCGCTGCCCTGCAGCGAGCATAGTATAAGCCACAAACTTGGTTCTGTGCACACGAAACGAACACCCAAAGTTGTGCTTGGAGCCGCGAAAAAATTTTCATCGGACGATTTTTCATACGCTCTGGACACGAAAAACCTATTCTGAAAATCGTGTTACTTCTTTCTCTTTCTATTTTTTTTTTCTGGTATGTAATCAACATGTGTGCGCCCTTTCAGTTTTTACCTGCGACACTTTCACAGTCGAACAAAAATGTTTCCTGGGGTAATTCCATACGGAGATTTTGAAAATTGGGTTAATTTTTTACCCAGACCCTGTTTTTGGGTAAAAATTGGGCATTTTTAAAAGTTCGCAGGGTTTTCACCTGGTTTTAAGTGTGCGCCCTTTCAATTTTTACCTGCGACACTTTCACAGTCGAACAAAAATGTTTCCTGGGGTAAGTCCATCCGGAGATTTTGAAAATTAGATTAATTTTTTACCCAGACCTTGTTTTGGGTAAAAAATTGGGCATTTTTAAAAGTTCGCAGGGGTTTCACCTGGTTTTAAGTGTGCGCCCTTTCAATTTTTACCTGCGACACTTTCACAGTCGAACAAAAATGTTTCCTGGGGTAATTTCATCCGTAGATTGTAAAAAAAATTTTGCCAGGGCATTTTTTTCGTTAAAATTGTGCATTTTTTACAGTTCGTAGCATTTCGACTGGGTATCAGCTTTTCACTCTTACAAATTTTGTCTGAGCTGCGAAAAATAATAGGAAAAAGGTCTAGTCCGTAGGAATTCAATGCGCTGATCACGGATTTTGGGTTAGTTTTCTTACGTGAGCAACTTTAGAAGCTGAATCGTGACGATTTCGAGCGAATCGGCCGTGGAAATTGACGAAATCGGTCTAGAAACGAAAAACAAGAAAAGGGTGTTTTCCAGGGTAATTCAATGCGCTGATCACGAATTTTGGGTTAGTTTTCTTACGTGAGCAACTTTAGATGCTGAATCGTGACGATTTCGGGCGAATCGGCCGTGGAAATTGGCGAAATCGGTCCAGAAACGAAAAACAAGAAAAAGGTGTTTTCCAGGGTAATTCAATGCGCTGATCACGGATTTTGGGTTAGTTTTCTTACGTGAGCAACTCTAGATGCTGAATCGTGACGATTTCGGGCGAATCGGCCGTGGAAATTGGCGAAATCGGTTTAGGAACGAAAAACAAGAAAAGGGTGTTTTCCAGGGCAATTCAATGCGCTGATCACGAATTTTAGATTAGTTTTCTTACGTGAGCAACTCTAGATGCTGAATCGTGACGATTTCGGGCGAATCGGCCGTGGAAGTTGGCGAAATCGGTCCAGAAACAAAAAACAAGAAAAGGCTGTTTTCCAGGGTAATTCAATGCGCTGATCACGAATTTTGGGTTAGTTTTCTTACGTGAGCAATTCTAGACGTTGAATCGTGACGATTTCGGGCGAATCGGCCGTGGAAATTGGCGAAATAGGTCCAGGAACCAAAAACAAGAAAAGGGTGTTTTCCAGGGTAATTCAATGCGCTGATCACGAATTTTGAGTTAGTTTTCTTACGTGAGCAACTCTAGACGCTGAATCGTGACGATTTCGGGCGAATCGGCCGTGGAATTTGGTGAAATCGGTCCAGAAACGAAAAACAAGAAAAGGCTGTTTTCCAGGGTAATTCAATGCACTGATCACGGATTTTGGGTTAGTTTTTTTATGTGAGCAACTTTAGAACCTGAATCGTGACGATTTCGGGCGAATCGGCCGTGGAAGTTGGCGAAATTGGTCCAGGAACGAAAAACAAGAAAAGGGTGTTTTCCAGGGTAATTCAATCCGCTGATCACGAATTTTGGATTAGTTTTCTTACGTGAGCAACTCTAGATACTAAATCGTGACGATTTCAGGCGAATCGGCCGTGGAAATTGGCGAAATCGATCTAGAAATGAAAAACGAGAAAACGGTTTTTCCAGGGTAATTCAATGTGCTGATCACGGATTTTGGGTTAGTTTTCTTGCATGAGCAACTCTAGATACTGAATCGTGACGATTTATGGCGAATCGGCCGTTGAATTTAGCGAAACCGGTGCAGAAATGAAAAACAAGAAAACGGTGTTTTCCATGGTAATTCATTACGCCGATCACGGCTTTTGGGTCAGTTTTTCTTTTGTGAGCGATTCTAGGTACTGAATCGTTACGATTTTGGGGAATCGGCCGTAGAATTTGGCGAAATCGGTCCAGAAACGAAAAACAAGAAAAGGCTGTTTTCCAGGGTAATTCAATGCACTGATCACGGATTTTGGGTTAGTTTTTTTATGTGAGCAACTTTAGATACTGAATCGTGACGATTTCGGGCGAATCGGCCGTGGAAGTTGGCGAAATCGTTCCAGAAATGAAAAACGAGAAAACGGTTTTTCCAGGGTAATTCGTGCTGATCACGGATTTTGGGTTAGTTTTCTTGTATGAGCAACTCTAGATACTGAATCGGGACGATTTATGGCGAATCGGCCGTGGAATTTAGCGAAACCGGTCCAGAAATGAAAAACAAGAAAACTGTGTTTTCCATGGTAATTCATTACGCCGATCACGGCTTTTGGGTCAGTTTTTCTTTTGTGAGCGATTCTAGGTACTGAATCGTGACGATTTTGGGGAATCGGCCTGAAAAACGAAAAATGAAAAACCTGAGTTGTCCGGGGTTTAGAAGAATGTGTGACCAACGAATTGTGATTTTGGTCCGACCTTCGGGGCTTATGTAAAAGTAAGAATATTATCTAAAAATGCGGGAGACGCATATAAAAGGAGGAATATGGCCTTGTGTAAGCAGTGAAAGACTTGGCTCGACAACGCTTTTCAAGTCTCTGATGTGGTACACACGGATACAAGTACATAAGGGTCATATTTTTGCGCCGCGTTTGTTTGTTTTTTTTAAGCACGCCCCCCCCCCCCCACCGATTCCGGAAACCCGAAGGTACCAAACTCCGGTGGGATTGGGGAATGGACGGCTCACCATCCCGTGGAACCAATACCCTCGGCACGTGAGGGGGACAGCCTATAAGCCCCGCTCTGTCCTGGGGGCACCAGTGATCTTAGCCCGATTTCGGTTTCGGTGGCCTGCGGTCGCTATATCCCCGGAGGGCAGCGAATCCGAAAGTTTTCGTTTTCGTTTTCGTTTTGCTGAAAAGCGTAAAACTTTGAAGTTATGTTTTAATTGTCCTCTTCGATTTAATCTAAAATCACGCCATGTGCGAAATTCTGTAAATTCTGTGCAAAAACAGAACAATCAGAGATTGCAAAACATTGTTGCATGTAGCTTTTTCGTTGTTGTTAACGTACGCACCGCTGTGTACACACCAGCACCAGTGACAAAAAGGAGTTGTCTCCGTTGATTTTCACCTTTTTTACCGGTGTCACCTTCAACTAGTGTGGCAGGATAAACCGTCTGTCCCGTGAGTCATTGCGTTTGCCACAGGAGACCTTGCGTTCCGCAATGCTTCTGCGATACAATTTGTCCTGGACAAACCAGTGTCAGCGAGCTAAAGTCTGATTGTTATTTTAGTAGTTTTAGTGGTCGCTAAATGCCCGAAATCCGCAAATGTGAAAGGTCATTTGTCTACAATAATACAAAGTACGAGGGTTGCCATGCGCAACCGAAATCATAAAAAAAGGCGCAAAAATATGACTCTTATGTACTTGTATCCGTGTGTACCACATCAGAGACTTGAAAAGCGTTGTCGAGCCAAGTCTTTCACTGCTTACACAAGGCCATATTCCTCCTTTTATATGCGTCTCCCGCATTTTTAGATATATGATAATTGTTTTTTTGGTTATGGTTTTTTTTTTTTTTTTTTTTTTTTTTTTTATTGTCCGGTGTTTGTTTCTTTTTGTGCCCATGCTGAGTCAAAGTCAGGACTTGAAGGAGAACTGAGCACGGAGAACTGAGGGAAGGAGAACTGAGGGAAGGAGAACTGAGCACGGAGAACTGAGGGAAGGAGAACTGAGCACGCCTTTAAGGTCCACTCTGTCCTATAGGCATATCAGTGGTAGGAGCTTTATCTCTGATCTGTTTTCTTTTTGAAAGAAGACAAAATTTCGGTAACGTGAAAGTTGTATATCGTAAACCAGGGGACGCTTATAGTCTTATTATCTAAAAATGCGGGAGACGCAAAAAAAAGGAAGAATATGGCCTTGTGTAAGCAGTGAAAGACTTGGCTCGACAACGCTTTTCAAGTCTCTGATGTGGTACACACGGATACAAGTACATAAGAGTCATATTTTTGCGCCGCGTTTGTTGTTTAAAAGCTTGCTGAAAAGCGTAAAAACTTTGAAGTTATCTAGATTCTTTTCAATTGTCCTCTTCAGTTTAGTCTAAAATCACATCATGTGCGAAATTCTGTACAGCATGGCCGAATAAATGAGGCAGTCCATCAAGGCGGCATTAGTCGCTGACTAGGAGTTGTCTTTTTCAAAAATGCCAACATAATTTCCAATCATGTGTGCAAGGGAGAAAGAATGAACAGAATAATACGGATAATCCATTAGTTTAAAAAAACGCGTCAAATTTGGCATACAATTTGGTTTCTGAACTTCTTTTTCTTTCATTCAAAATTCGCGCGCTCCTTGCACCCTGAAAAAAACTGCCATGTTTGATCGGCTGTACTGTAAATTCTGTGCAAAAAACAGAAACATCAGAGATTGCAAAACATTGCTGCATGTAGCTTTATCGTTGTTGCTGACGTACGCACCGCTGTGCATACAGCAGCACCAGTGCAAAAAGTGTTGTCTTCCGTTGATTTTCACCCTTTTTACCAAACTCTTGTGGCAGGATAAACCGGTGAGTCATTGCCACAGAAGGAGACCGCGTTCCCAATGCCTCTGCGATACACTTTGTGCAAACCAGTGTCAGCGATCTAAAGTCTGATCGTTATTTTAGTGGTTTTAGAGGTCGCTAAATGCTAGAAAAAAGCAAATGTGAAAGTTTCATTTGTCTACAATGTACGAGGGTTGCCACTTGCAACCGAAATAAAAAATAAACGGCGCAAAAATATGACTCTTATGTACTTGTATCCGTGTGTACCACATCAGAGACTTGAAAAGCGTTGTCGAGCCAAGTCTTTCACTGCTTACACAAGGCCATATTCCTCCTTTTTTTGCGTCTCCCGCATTTTTAGATAATATTCTGACTTTTACATAAGCCCCAAAGGTCGGACCAAAATCACAATACGTTGGTCACACGTTCTTCTAAACCCCGGACAACTCAGGTTTTTCATTTTTCGTTTTTAGGCCAATTTCGTCTATGCTATTTTTACGGACGATTCGCCCAAAATCGTCACGATTCAGTACCTAGAATTGCTCACATAAGAAAAATGACCCAAAAGCCGTGATCGGCGCAATGAATTACCATGGAAAACACCGATTTCTTGTTTTTCATTTCTGGACCGGTTTCACTAAATTCCACGGCCGATTCGCCCGAAATCGTCACGATTCAGTATCTAGAGTTGCTCACATAAAAAAACTAACACAAAATCCGTGATCAGTGTATTTAATAACCATGGAAAACACCGTTTTTTTTTTGTTTTTCATTTCTGGACCGATTTCGCCAATTTCCACGGCCGATTCGCCCGAAATCGTCACGATTCGGTATCTAGAGTTGCTCACATAAAAACTAACCCAAAATCCGTGATCAGTGCATTGAATTACCCTGGAAAACACCCTTTTCTTATTTTTCGTTTCTGGACCGATTTCGCCAATTTCCATGGCCGATTCGCCCGAAATCGTCACGGTTCAGCATCTAGAGTAGCTCACGTAAGAAAAGTAACCAAAATCCGTGATCACCGCATTGAATTACCCTGGAAAACATCTTTTTCTCGTTTTTCGTTTCCGGACCGATTTCGCCAATTTCCACGACCGATTCGCCCGAAATCGTCACGATTCAGTATCTAGAGTTGCTCACATAAGAAAATTAATCCAAAATCCGTGTTCAGCGCATTGAATTACCATGGAAAACACCCTTTTCTTATTTTTCGTTTCTGGACCGATTTCGCCAATTACCACGGCCGATTCGCCCGAAATCGTTACGATTCAGCATCTAGAGTTGCTCACGTAAGAAAACTAACCCAATATCCGTGATCAGCGCATTGAATTACCCTGGAAAACATTTTTTTTCTTGTTTTTCGTTTCTGGACCGATTTCGCCGATTTCCACGGCCGATTCGCCCGACATCGTCACGATTCAGCATCTAGAATTGCTTGCATAAAAAACTAACTTAAAATTCGTGATCAGCGCATTGAATTACCCTGGAAAACACCATTTTCTTGTTTTTTTCTGGACCGATTTCGCCAATTTCGACGGCCGATTCGCCCGAAATCGTCACGATTCAGTATCTAGAGTTGCTCACGTAAGAAAACTAACCCAAAATCCGTGATCAGCGCATTGAATTACTCTGGAAAACACCCTTTTCTTGTTTTTCGCTTCTGGACCGATTTCGCCAATTTCGACGGCCGATTCGCCCGAAATCGTCACGATTCGGTATCTAGAGTTGCTCACATAAGAAAACTAACCCAAAGTCCGTGATCAGCGCATTGAATTACACTGGAAAACATAGTTTTCTTGTTTTTCATTTCTGGACCGATTTCGCCGATTTCCACGGCCGATTCGCCGGAAATCGTCACGATTCAGCATCTAGAGTTGCTCACGTAAGAAAACTAACCCAAAATCCGTGATCAGCGCATTGAATTACTACGGACTAGAGCTTTTTCCTATTATTTTTCGTAGCTCAGACAAAATTTGTAAGAGTGAAAACTGATACTCAGTCAAAATGCTACGAACTTTCAAAAATGCACAATTTTAACTCAAAAAAATGCCCAGGCAAAAAAATAAACTAAATTTTCAGAAAATACGGATGAAATTACCCTAGGAAACATTTTTGTTCAACTGTGAAAGTGTCCCAGCTAAAAATTGAAAGGGCGAACACTTAAAACCAGGTGAAAACCCTCCAAACAATTAAAAATGCCCAATTTTTTACCCAAAAACAGGGTCTGGGTAAAAAATTAACCCGATTTTCAAAATCTCCGGATGGAATTACCCCAGGGGACATTTTTGTTCGACTGTGAAAGTGTCGCAGGCAAAAATTTAAAGGGCGAACACATGTTGATTACATAGCTGAAAAAAAAAATACAAAGGGAAAGAAGTAACACTGTTTTCAGAATAGGTTTTTCGTGTCTACAGCGTATGAAAAGTAGTCGGATAAAAATTTTTTCGCGGCTCCAAGCACAACTTTGGGTGTTCGTTTCGTGTGCACAGTGCCAAGTTTGTGGCTTATACTATGCTCGCTGGACGCAGCGAGCAAATTTGAAAAAAGCGCGCGAGGGGATAACGGCTCATATTATGCGTGATGCGCTGTCCGCTCGCTGGCGCTCGCTCGCGCATCCGCATGATAGTCTCTGAAGATCCGGGCACTTCAAAACTTGCAAATCATGAAGGAACAAACCCACTGGCACGTGCACTGAATACTGAAACCATTGCTGTGTACCAGTGCTAGTGTGTTTGTTTGTGAACAAACCTGTTCATCTTCAGCATCTGATGCGCGCGCCGCATGATTATTGAAGCAGACAATTATAAGGATCGAAATAATCAGCGCTAAAAATATGTCTAGCGAGACACACGCTGATTGTCTGGAACCAGTCATGGCGAAGTGTGAATGGAAGCCCTGGAAAAAGGTTTACCAGCTTTTCAAAAATAATTTTCATGAAGAAAGTAAAACTGAGCATTTTGAGAATGGATTGTTTTTCTTTTCTAAATTGTTTGTGTACCGCAATGGAAAATTAAGTTCAGGGCCAATTTATTCCTGCGTTGCACTTTGTGCGCAATGCTAGTCGGATTTTTATGTCCCAGATCGAAATTTTATGAGTTTGCCATGTTCAAGTCAGAAGCACGAATAGGCAACCAAGGCAAGTTTAGAGCTTATTTAACGCATGCACGTACAGTCAACTGGTGTATATTGTGGTGTGGAGTGGAGGTCGAAAATCCAATTGGCACGTTTCACACATAAGTAACTGACTATGAAACGTTTGTGGGAATTGCGGGGGCCCAGAAGCTAAACAAAAACACAAAAAACGCAAAATACAACAGAAGTCGATTTGTTTTAGTGACAGAAATTTAGATCGAGTCTCATGTACGCATCTGCATGCTGGGTGAATTGCCGCAAACGCCACGCAAAGATTTCATTGTTGGAAAGTTATAACGCGCTGATTGGCTGCGTCTTGTTTGAACGACCAATCAGCAAGCGCAGTTCAAATTTGGTTGAAGCCAATATTCCGCCATTCAAGCATATCCAAGCTGGTTTGTTTCGCATAAACTCCCCCACTGTGTATCAGATTAAGAGAGTAAACTCAAACACCATACGGTGATTTTCATGAGATTTCGTATCCGAAAACAATCCCATCCAGTTTCACCCATCCACCCACGCAGAGATGGTTCTTGAAAACTAAGACGCCAAGAAGACTGATAGGGTGTGCATACAGACACTTTTGATAGTGGCACGAATTTAGAGAAACGATAAAGTTGCTCTTTGTGTTTTTGGGAATCGAAATCCCAAATGGCTCAATGGAAATAGTAGTATCTTTTTCTGAAGACTGGCACTGTGGAACTGTTATTCTGGCGCTTTATCAAGGCCAAGATCCAGCGCGCGTGTGCGATAGGCTTCATGTGGATCAATGCTGCGTGCGTGAGAGCTGCACTGTTATTTTGCTGAAAATAAAAAGTGTTTTCAACATTATCTTTCTGAGTTCGTAAAACAGAAGGCCAACAATGCAAACAGTAATCGTTCAATGTCACTGTACTGTTCAGGAGAGCTTTCCATTTTTGAAAGGTGTATGAAGAAGCCTTCAAAAAAACTGGATAATGGAAAATGGAATCACCGCAGACTTGGGTCGTGTCGTGACGGTTTAGCGGGAGTTTGAGATAAACATTTGTTTCTTTCTATGCTGATGATTGTTTCGCTGCGATATCGTGAATAGTTCTTGTAGTTCAAAAATTCAAAAATTCTTATAATTCAAAAAATACTTGCAGTACAGTATATTATCTTTTCTAAGACCTGCGACTTAATGCGGTTGTGGACGTGAAAGGAAACTAGTTTCAATCTTTGTATGGTAATTCAGAATAGCCTACGTAACCCGGCTTTATTTAGGGGAGACGGATGCCTTTGCCAATTTTGAATTCCCGCGTCATGCATGAGACTGCTTACCCATCTGTGCACGCATAGAGATGCGGGACCAAAATAAAAGATATTACGTATTTTATAAAACATGCAGTCAACGTAATTTCACAGCCCTCTTCAGTACATACATAATGTGGTGCACGTTGAGAAAAAACAAACGACAACACTAAAAATTGATGTCATTTCACGTCTTTTCGAGTGTTCGCAAAAAGATAAAATGAGATCACAATGTTTCGAATGTCGAAATGCTGTTCCAATCACAAAATTCAAATCTATTCAAATGTATGTTTTAAAAAATCCCGGGGGTCCGTTTTCTTCTTCATCTTCTCTAGTTCAAATCAGCCAATCACTTCGTCGAATGTCCGTGGTTGCCATCGTCTCTCCCTCCAATCAGCGTCCACAAGTCATTAGCGGTTGTCCCGCGTTTTCCCATCCAACCAGTTCGATACTTCACCGGGAGAGCCTGCGGAAAAAATTATGGATCCATTTTGAAAGGAACGAAGAAGACCTGCACGCAAAACAAGTTGCCTTGGTGTTGACAAAATTGGTGCCCATGTACCTTACTGGTACTTTTCATGGTCCCCATCTTGGTGTCCTTCTTGGCACCACGAAGGGCACCCACATTCATCATAATTTTTCCTGCGCGTGTTTTCGTCATTGGATGATAAAAGAGTGCTCTTCAGTCTTACCAAGTGTCGCCTTTTTTAATTGAACTATAAAAACAAAAACAAAAAAAAGAAAACTCGCTCATCTCACTTACTCGTTGCTGTTGCTGCCGCTCTCGACTCCAATGACGTGAATACAAGTAATCGGCTCGTGAGTACGATTCCACTTGGAACGCGAAGAATGAAGCCAATAGCAAAAATGCTACAAGCCGCGTTGTGCTTCTGGTCATCTTTGTGGGTTTTCAAAACTCAGCAACAAGCTTTGAAAAAAATCTGTGTATAATCGCAGATGTAAACCCTGAAAAACAAGCCGGTTTCAATAATGCGCCTGGCCTGTTCATACACACAAGATACTGAGTAAAATAAGTAACAAAACAAAAAAAGTTCAACAAAACAATCAACAACGATTCTAACAGTTTTATGCTATTTTCTTAAACTCTGCAGTGCTTTTCTTATCATTAAAACCATGGCCAATCATTGAGCAAGCATACAATGTATGAATATGCCAATCGATTTCGAAATCTGGCGTATCCCAAAACGCCGTTATCTTTTACACACACACACACGTCAACTGATATTTCCGAAGCCTTAGATCATATTTTGAGCGGCTGAATGAACTCATGACTTACATGTATCTACCCTTACAACTTGACGTACATTTTGTACGAATCTGGCTTCCAGAGCTGGCTTTCAACTGACACCTTTAGACGCGGCACAGAGTCACCGGGATTTCCCCGCGCGCCGCAAGGAATCCTCATCACGACACGACTGTATTAGAAACGGTGCAATATCTGCTTGCGATTTTTTTGCGCCAAATACGTGTGCTGGCCTTAAAACCGCGGTCATCACGCTAATATTCCATTCACGAGCTCATTTGCTTGCCCATCCCCCCATGGGCCTTTCTATTCATGCCATTTGCCTTATGCTGTTGTGATTTTTTGCAACGTGTGGTAGAACGCTAGGCTGTTTTTTACGACTGTCATTTTTTTACTCGAAAAGGGCATGCAAAAAGGCGTGCAATTGCATCTTTTCACTCGCTTTGCATTGAAAGAAGCGGACAGCAGTGTTTTTTGTGATTGGAAATTTACTGTATCATCTTTTCTTTATGGTTCGCGCCTCATCGCTATGCATAAAAAGCATAGTTTCACGGTGACGCGGGAATTCAAAATTCGTAAAGTGCTCCGAGTGCCTGAGGTCCGTGCGAGTCAGTTGTGTAGGCAAATTTGAATTGCCGCGTCAAGCATAAAACTATTAGGTCATGCTTTCGAAATCTGCTTTCGAAATCTGCCTACAGGCAAACACATTGAGTCGCCGCAGAACCATAAACGAAATGATAACAACTGTCGGCAAATTCCTCTAGTCCAACTAGGGTTAGGGGGAAAAAATCCGGATTTTTTTTTTAAATTAAAAAAAAATTAAAAAAAAATTTTTTTTTTACAAGTTAGGTTTGTTCGAAGCGTCTCGTCGAGCTGAGTTCATCTAGACTATTTTCAGAACGATCCGGAAAACTATAAGAGCGAAAATCGTGTTTTATTGAAATTATGTCCATTTCATAGAGGGAAAGTTGCATTTTCAACAGTAAAACAGGACAATTTTCGACGTGTACTTGAATATTGAACCGTTCTTAGTTGTTCCTCTTTAGAAAATTACCAAAATTTGACTGTGTTCAAAAATTCCTGTTTGCTGTAGCTAAGTCGGCAACCCCTGTCGACCCGGTCACCCCCCCCCCCCCCCCCAAGACACTTACTTTCAGGTTCAACCAGCTATGCTATCTGCCACATGGCGAGAGCCCACTCTTCAAATCATCGTATCGAAAACACGTACCATGATTTCGTGATCACGTTGCGGGCAACTGACAGACGCAAGTTTAACACGTTAGTTTAGCTCAGCACGCAAGTTTTAACATGTGGCCATGTTATCGGGTATCTGAAAAACGGTCGTGTGATGTGGTATTAACCAACATCCCCGCTCCAATTGTTTAACAATATATCGCACAACTCCATTGTAGACCTATAACGTACGCCAATCAACAAGATATCATGTTCATCTCATGGCCTACCGACTGAAAAAACATGTTCTAAGTTGCAAGAAAACGATTTCTGAAACGATATTTCAATTCAGTTAAGTCATTTCAACGCTAAAAATTGACTCTAGAAGTCATCCAAATCGAAAAACATGGAGTACGTCGGTCAAAATGACCAAATAATGACATGTACCTAAGCACACAAAGAAGTTGGGAAGAAAATTTGGTTTGAACTTTCAAAAAATTATGCCATAAATCGAATTTTCAGAGCAAAGTAGAAGAAAAATTTTTCAATTTTTTTTAAGTGTGAAAAAAAAAATCCAAATTAAAAAAAAAACGAAAAAAAAATAAAAAAATTTTTTTTTTCAAAGCCCCTAACCCTAAGTCCAACCCACGCATACGGAGATGCTGAAGACACAAACAAACGCAATGGACACGAAACATATACAAGGAATGTTTTGTTTCTGTATTCCGAAAAATTGCACCTGTTTATTCTTTAATCACAACATTTTGCTTTCAAAACAAGGAACTACTGAAACCTGATCATTTGTGAATAATGTGTGTTTGATAATAATAGCAACCGTTTTGCGCATCAGTGAGGAGAGGTTATGAATGCAGCACATCAACATTCGCTGTATAGAGCTTCATCGGAAGAATAGTCGAAAAACGGATTTCTCAAAACATTGCCTGTGTCATTTTTCAAACAGCCGCAACAACCGGATACAACTAATTATTCAGTGTTTTTCTGAGCATTTTTTTGCCTGAGTGCCCTGATTGTTATTGTATGACGACAATAACAATCAAGGCGCACCTCACATGACACCGTGGAATTCTAGATAATTTGGTTAAATTTAGAATGATAATGACTGTTAGTAAAATGACACGGGGCTTATTTAACGAACAACAATACACAACGAAAAACATACCGACATAAGCGACTTGTGAATGATAAAATGAGATCAAGCAAATAGCTTTCTGAACTGGACTGGCAGATAAAAACACGGAAATCAGCGTATAGCGGAACAAGCTACCATATTATGAACTTTGACAATTACATGTCCAATTGATCAAAGCATTTTCAGTGATACCTGCAGTATGTTGAATGCTTCGGCAGGAAGCTTCTCGCAAATCCATTTTTGCACACACACAGAGTCGAGGTCTGATTGTTTATTTTGGTCGATTCGGCAATAACTCTGGTTTAAAACTGGCCCTTTTGTTTCGGCCGCAGAAACGAAACGAAGGACGACAGGGTTTTCAAGGTTAATCGCAAGGTTGTGTGTTGTGATAAAGATAATTTTCTTTTCAACCGGAGTTTCTCAAAACGGCATGTGATTATTGTGGATTTATCATACGTGTCCGGACTAACGTGACGTCATTTTAGTTAAAAACGCCCGTTTGTCAAGGTACAGGCACTAAAATTTCAGTTTGGTGTGACTGATTCGACATTCACCATTTGTTTACGGGAAGAAATCGGCTAAATGGATAGTCTGGTTTGCTGTGAACGACAAGCGCATGTTAGGCGGCACATGACGTCATTTCAGTGGGACACGTTTAAAAAATAGGCCATAGCTACACGACGTTTCTGTCTGGCTTCTCCTTGTTTCAAAGTTTTTTGTTTTATTCCTCAAAAAAGCACTGCTTTGGCTTTTTTTGTGAAAAAAAGTCGCGCAGCGCGCAAGTTTGTGTGAAGTTTTCTTGAAACCAAACTAACCAATAATGCAAAAGAATATCAGCGAGTCCTCCATAAACATCTGAAAAGGTTCATTATGCTGAAAATAACATCAGCTAAACTGTAGTATTGTGAGCATAAAGTCTCATTTCTACGTGCATCTTGGGTATGTTGTGAAGTTTCAAAATGATGATTTTCAACAATGTTTCGTTAAGCCACGACTTTTCAATAAGGCCACCGACGCATTCTTCAATAATACTGTTCGAAGTTTTTTTATACAGTTCACTGCTAATCGTATTCGTTGCCTTCGACATTTTTAATTACCGGTATGCAATTAAATGGATGAACAAAAGACTGAAGAAAGTTTGAAAAACCACGCACACAACTAAAACTCGTTACATCAGACACCGTAAAGTCTTGCATATAAGGTCTCCTCATAAAAATCTGAAAATCAATAATATCTGAAAAAAGTGGAATTTTGTGCGACAACCTTATAAAGCGAAGATTAGGAAGTCCGGGCCTTATAAACGGGGTGAAATTTCGACCAAGTCAATGTCTTGAATTTTTTGGTTTCCCGCCATGTGGCACTCCGCCCACTTTTGGGTGGAGGTCTTATAAGTGGGAGGAACCATATATGCAAGATTTTACGGTAGTCACCTTCACAAAAACACGTTTCTTCTTTGTGGAGTAATGAGCGAACGAACGGACAATGATTTTAGGCGATGTTTTTAGCCATAGCTAACCCTGAAAAGCATGCAGATCACCATTGAGTAGGGCGCCCACCGCGCGAGTTTTTTTTCTGTCGTGAAGTGCCTATACACCACTCGGTGCGGTGGAACACGGTGCGTCTACCTCCTGGAAACATCGTGTTTCACATCCAATCTATACCAGCATATCAAGCCAGTCGAGCCAACCGCAGTGAGATCAATAATTCAAAAGTAGCCAATAATCAGCGAGTTGCACATGCCGTAATTTGCAATTCGACTGTGCATTACTTTCATAAAATGTCATTTAGTTTAAAATTCTGATGCAGTTCCCCGACACTGGAAAAAAGGTGTTTCAGATGTACTGTTTTCGAAAAAGTTCCACTCTGTGCACTCACTGATTAACAATGTACATTAAATCTCTTGCGTCAAAATGTAATCTATTCCACACGTAATCAATTTTCAAAGCTTTAGCTTCAGCTATAAAATCATAAAATTAACTACGAAACGGTGAATGATTTTCTTTCAATTTTTCGCTTCAGCGATGTTACTTTGCACGTTTTATTCTTTTATTGTATTGAATCGTGGAGTTCATTTTTTTGCCATGTTTTTCACCAATCAACAATAAAAAGCAGACATTACGATACCGCAGCACAAAATTTTCACACCGGGATCGGGCTACATACTTGCTGTTGCAATTTCACTGTCAAAATTCAATCATGATTGATTGTACAATCAAAAACAAAACATGATTATTTTGCCTACCTTCACTTCCAGTCAAGAGGTCGATTCGTTGCGTGGGGTTCGCCAAACTGGTAACCCAATTGCAAGAAATTTCAATAGCAACAAAAGTGTTACTGTACTTTATTTGAGTTTCACAGCAAAATCGCATGACATTATTGACCAAAAACAAAATCATATGGTTTCTGTTGGTTCCAGCATGTCAAACAGAGATGTGATGGTACATGTACATATTTTCAGCAACATATATGTCCGTCTGACGACTTCTAAGAAACTTTATCGCACATCACATAATTTGACTGTCCCACTTTTAATTATATTGTAACTACGCATTGTATGGCACACAAGAGTGGTGTAAAACTATTCTCATTGAAATATTTTCAACAAAATTCAAGCAGTACAAAGCTTCTGGACCAATTGTTAATTTAGACCAAGTGCGGATTTCTTTCTGCTGGTTATTTTCAACAGTATGCGTGTATACCACTAATTTACAAAGACAGTAATTTATTGCGCTACACTTACGGAATGGCCGAGTAAACATGCCAGCTTTTCTCAGGGTGCAAGGAACGCGCGAAATTTGAAAAAAAGACGTTCAGAAACCCACTGTGTGTGAAATTTGACGTGCTTTTGTCCTTCTGTTCATTCTTTCTCCCTTGCACATATGACTGGGAATTATCTGGGCATTCCTGAAAAAGACAACTCCTAGTCTGCGATTGATCCCACCTTTATGGAGAATACAAGGACCGCCTTATTTATTCGGCCATACTGTAGATGCTGCACACTGGTCGGACTGGTCACTTTACTTATTCTCGGGCCTATACAAAAAATTTATCACATGAGCCTACGATTTATGCAGAAAACACGCTCTACATATACAAAAAGTGATTACAGAGGTCACGATTTCTGCAGAAAAAAGCGCAGTTTCATGGTTATATTCAACAGCCGCAGAAAATCGCAGAGGGATTTTTTTGAAAGGTGCCAAACTGACCAACCAGCATTTACGGTACGCCCACAATCTTTTGAGTGTGTGGTCCCCTGCCATTTTTTACCCAACTAACAGCATACTAATCGTAAAACTCGGCCGCGGGCTGCTGCTGCACCACGATCCCGCCGAACCGTTTGCCGAGACGATACGCGGACATCGGATTGAACCCGCGCCTGCCCATGCGGTACGCGGTGATCGGATTGAACGCGGCCCGTTTTCTGCCCATTCTATAGTCGACCATCGGGTCGAATTCGGACCCTTTTTTACCCATGCGGTACTGGGTGAGACCGAGCGGGCTGCTGCGTGGCCGCTTCGTCAGCCAGGTGAACTTGAGACGGGGCGTGTGGTCGAATGGCTGCATGAATAGAGAATCATCATTTTCCACTCGCAAAGTTCTTGTGAAGACTTTGCGTATGTATAGTATGTTTCTTTAAACCTGTCACTCTTCAGCAAAACACGGAAACAAAAAAAACGAAACGTGGTCCGGGCCGGGTCTGAAAAATGGTGTATTTTGGTTTTTGATTCCTCGATAAAAGCCTATTCCGGTTCGTTTTTCTAGATTCAAAGTTTCAAGGGTTCTGTATTCTGCCAAAAACTAACAGGTTGAAGGAAATATACTGTAGTTTCTCCATCAATCTCAATATGATCACAGTGCGTGAGGACAACGACACAGCTTCTACACAGCACCCGCACCCCCACCGAGCTCGCTCGATCGGCCAAATTGCGTCACTATACCTTTCCCACCTGGGCGATGAACAACAACATCACAGTGCACAATGTTGCGCAGTTATCGAACAAACACACAGGCACGCATGCGGTATATGTGCACTTTGCGCGTGTGTTTGCCGGTGTGTTTGAATAATGACTGTGCGTAATAATGTCAGGGTCAAAGAGTGAATCTGCATGGTCTTGGCTCAGTTGAAAAAAAAACACATCAACTTCTCTCGAAAACCACAAGCCGTAAACTCCGTCTTACCTCAGCAATCGCTGTTTTTTCCATTTTATCGTCACCCTTGGCGTACTCAGATTCAAGCAAAACGCAAACGCTCACAGCCAACAACAATGTAATGCAGTGGAAATTTGTAGGCATCTTGGATATGAGTTCAATAATTAAGCATCCTGAATTTATTTTGTTTTTATTCGGAATGGGTTTATTTGCACGACTCACTGTATAAAGTGTGTCTTGAGAATGAACCCTGCAAAATTTTTCCTGGGTATAAGGAAAGTTCTGAAAATACGTTGAAAGAAAAAAACGCAAATGTTTTCAAAGCAAGTGTTTCCGATTGAAAACACGAAGCCTTGAAGTGAGTGAAATGTTATGTGGTTTACTGGGGTTAACATTGCGACAACAACAGCACAACTGAAAAATGAAGTTTCTAATTTTGTGATTCATACACAAACAAATTTACGCAGTAATCCGGAAGAAAAACGTCTCATAAATATCGAGGGCATTGCCACGTAGCGCCGTGTGCCGACATTCTCCCAGCTGGTGGTGCACAGTTTTTGCACCGATGGACCATGACAAAGTACAAACGTCGTGCTCTCTCATTGGCGCTTTGTTTATGAAGTGCAACTTATTATTCCGACACTCTTCATAAATTTCATCCGTGTTGGCTTTTGCGTCTCGTATACGCAAATGACTTTAGCAGCACACACACAGTTACAACACGATACAGGGTGTTGAAGCAAGGCGTAAAACTGGTGAACACAAAAAGCACAAAAACCTTTTTTTATAGATGAGATGTAGCCCAGCCACGTATGTAGCCCTAAGTCGGGAAACCCTGTTTCGGAATGGTCGGGGCCGAACGAATACAGCATGTCTGTCAGGCGCGTTTGTGGGCGGAGCTCGCACGCAGACATGAGATTTCACAATAATAGCGCTGTAAATCAAATTTCGCGCGCTCTTTTGCCTGCGAAAATTATGACATACTGTGTATTCGTGTTGCACCGAACTCTGGTCGGTATTGCGAGCATAGTCTCAAGCTCCCTAACCAGTAGCCTCCGAGAAATAGCTCAGAGTTTCTCCGAGTAGCTCAGAGAAATACCCAAATACATTCCAAAATTCATTCCATGCCAAAATCCATTCCAAAATTTAAAAAAAATATGCAGAAAAAAACTAGCTGAGCACCAAGGAAATGAGCATGGAAAGAATTTTGAAAAGGGTTTCGGTATTTTTTGAGTACCTTTATCAGCCACCTTAAAAAGACTGACCAAGATACTGACCAACTTGGTCAGAAAACAACGTTCATTAACCAAAATGTCATTGGTCATTCATTGGTAGTCTGTCAGTTTTTTTTGTTTCCAGTGCAAGAAATCGTCAAGCCCCGTTTTGTCCCGGTAGCAGCCCTGAGTTCTGAGTCCTGAGTCCAACTTTTGTTGATGTGGAATTAGGAGAAATCCCAGCGTGTTTTGTTGTGTTAAGGCGACAATATAAGCTTGACCAATTTCGTCTACTTACGATTTTACTACAGTACTTTTTCAGACACACCCTGTCGGCCATAAAGCCAACCAGCGCATGTATGGTGACTTGAGCAGAAAGCTGCAAACAGGAGTGAAGTGATACATAAAATATGCAATTTCAGTCCCCGCGGGTGTGAGAGCGCGCGCGGACGCACGTGAAAGGCTGTATACATATGTAAACTTGCTAACTGACTTTACAGTCGAATATGAGCGTTTTGCAAAAGATAGCAATAATAATTATAAATATTGAATGCAATAAATAAGCCGCTTCTGTGTGCAAGTTTCAGCGTCGTTCTCTGCAATCAGTACACAGTGGAAACAGCAGCAGCAAGTCTGCAAGCTTCAGTTTTTCGTTTTTCAAATGCGACACACTGATTGGCTAGATTATTACGTACAATTCTGACTGGAAACTTTTCTGTCTATAAGTTGGGCGCCTTGTCGGCAGAAAATCTCGAATGATACAATACAACGACAGATTTGTCGTTGTCGTTTTTCTAACTTGATTCCGTTCTTTTTTTCGTTCGCGGCCTCTGTATTTTGCTACATATCTAAAGGTGACAGATATGGAAAAAATATATTGCACGCGTCTGTGCTGTGAAAAATGGTTGGATTGGTTTAGCAGCAATCAGTGATCAGCATCAGTGGACTGGATTTTCAGTGCAATATTAACAGCGAAAGGTCAATCTTATGAATTAATCGACCAAAAACGCTAATTGTCAGAACAGGCTAGTTCAGTTTAATGTCGTGAAAAAAACGCGAGTCGATAAGAACGATCAGAACGGTTTCAATACGGTCTCGACGCGATCTTGCTGCTCTTTTCACATGCGGAGAAGAGTTGAAGCAAAAAAAGTCACACTTCATCAGATTTTTTGTTGTAAACAATCAGAATTCAGAATAACTGGAATAACGGTGGCAAAAGCCGCGTTAATGAACCGTAATCGGTCTGGGTAGGGTTTTTCGCAGTTCCAAAGAAACCAGAGTCCAACTAAGCTTGGGTGTCAGTCCGAAGCCTACAAAACAAAAAACTGGGAACGTTGTCGAATCTGGCTGCAGATGATTTCCCGTGTGTTCCTTCCTTTCTGGTAGTTTTGATAACAACAGGAACAACAACCATGACTAAGGGTATATTTCCAACGGGAAATGAATTATGTTTTTAATTCGTTTATATTGTTTCATGAGAACCCACCAGTCAATCAATGGACAACAAAACAATCAAATTAACAATGTTTCGTTGATATATGCACTAAACACAATTGATTAAGAAAGCTGAAAATCCACTACTCAAAAACTGAAAATGCTGGAACTTGCATAAACGCATACATTTTTTTTCAATTTGTTACGTTGGAACGTGCATATTGGTTAAATGCAGTCTCTTTCTGAATCTGAATTGTGCATCCACATTACT